>BMAO01016218.1:0-252506 GCA_019973975.1 Trichonephila clavata | reverse complement strand
AAAATCTCAAATATATTGAATTTTAATTCAAATGAGTCAATTTTTGATGAATTAAAAATTTTTTGTATGAAAGCAAAGCCAATTTATCAATTATTTTATACTTTCCCAACTTAATTGATATATATGTTGTTGAAAATTTTAGAATGTCCGAGGAAGGGCGTAAAGAAACTAACAGGTGCCCATTATAAAAGAATAAGACTCGAAAAACAAGCCCATTTTAAAAAAACAGGCTTGAAAGTTTACTGAATTACTTACAAGACACTAGAAAAAAAGGAAAGCAGGATAGATCAGATTAAGACTTTCATGATTAGGATGTTGCGGATCAAATAAACAGAATAGATAGTGGCATGCTGTTGTAGGGTGAGTGAGTGAATATTAACGTCACACTGTTCAGCTACACGAGGGCTTTTGGCGTTGGACCTCGTCATTTTGAAACATGGTTAGTGACGAGGACGACACCTGAGGTGGCACCTCCTCTCCTAACTATCACACACCAAAGGGAGGACCTTTGAGTTCTCGACAGATTTAACTTGCATCGCTCCTCTACACAGCGAGTTTTTTAGTGATACTGGGCTCGAACTCGTGACATGCCAGCCACGATCCGATACCTTGACCACTAGGCTACCGCGGTTACACTGCTGTTGTAGGAACTCCTCCAAAAAAAATCCTAAAATCACAATACTCTAACAATGATATTTAGTTCAGATCTAGGAACCTGGCCAGCTATTCAATCAGACGCCAATAGATGTTTTTTTAGTAAAAAGAAGGACCCTCTATAAGCCATTGACAAAGTATAATTTTTTCTTATGACGACGCCGGTCGAACATTTAGCTCATATTGTTATACTAAAATTTTCCAAAACGGTGAAAAGGTTATGCTTAAATTGTTAATCCATTACAAAAAAAAACTGTGCATATTGTTTTTGAAGCAAACCTTTTGTCCGTGTTATTAGTTCTCTTTCCATGGAATATTTTAAAAGTTGGAAACATCACGCAGATATTTTAAAAGAACACGAAACATCAAAAAACTATAATCAAAACCAGAAGTCTTAGATTGAATTCAGTCAGCGATTACAATGCTCTAAAACAATTGACAGTGACTCGAAAAGACTTACTATTGCGATTATTGGTGTGATTTGCATCTACGTATTGTAGCAACGTTAAAGGTACTGGCTCAAAATTGTTTAGCCCTTCGGGTAAGTGTAACAAATTAAATTTGTCACACTTACATATTGCAAATTTGAACAAATTTAATTCCAATATATAATGGTAATGCTTTACAAATAATTCAATTACTTGCTAAATTTGATCCAGTAATAGAGGAGCATCCTCGAAGAGTGCTAAAAAGGGAAGAAGCTAAATACACTATCTAGGGAAAAATACTCAGAACGAAATAATTTCTCTTCTACATGAGAATTTTAAACTACATATTGTTCATAAAAATGAACAAGCCAAATGTTATTAGATAATTTTATATTGCGCCTCTGGTTTTAGTAAGATCGAACAAATGACATTTCTGGTAAGATATGTATGTAGTGAGAAATCTTATCTTAATGAAGTTACCGTTAGAATAAAAGAATTTTTAGGTTCCTTCCAGTTAAAAGATTGATTGGAAAAGAACTTTTCAGATTTAACAGCTGAGAAACTTCAAAAATTAGGGCTAAATTTGCTAGATATGCGGAGGGCAGGCCTAGGATAACGGAGCCAATATAAATCAGGGGTTCAATCCACAATCTTCTTGTCATGTAGTAGCCACTCTTTAAATTTGATCGTTAATGACATGGCAAAAGCATCCTTAGAAGCCTGCACTATCTCGACAAAGTTAAAGGTATGCGGCATCGGCTTTTTTTCTGCAACTTGACCAGTATATATATAAGGAAAAATACAAAAAACCATTCTTATTTCAATATGTTCATTCAATTTTGATTTAACATACACTAATATTGGTGGTAACACGATCAAGATAAGTGTAAGTAGTTATTAAGTTTTAGTAAAAGGTGCTGCCGTTGATTTTTGTTTAAATCAGAACTGTAGTGTATTATCTGTGATAAGTACAAAACTGTTATTTTATTCTTTTGATCCTTTGATATAATGTTCACTAACTCCTGTCTCCGGTTTTCTGTTTCACATTTTAGAGGATAATGCCTTCTATAAAAGCTCTTTATTAATTTTATGACTGAATGAAATGTTTCACAGGGTGTTTCCTAAAAGAGTAGAAAAAATTTGGGCATATTGTCAAGCTAATTTAAAAAAGAAAACTCACATATAAGCATATGTCCTGATGATTTGTTTCGGAAATAAGTACGAAATGTTTAAAAATTGAAACTTAAATTAAATTTTTTAAAATAGGATTTTTTTACAAAATTAGGTAACTAAACAGGGTTTTTTTTTTTTTGAGGTTTTTTTTTTACGAAGACCTTGAAGAGTGCTACAAATAATTTATTTTATGTAATTTGTTAACAGGAATGGGTATTTTTTAATGAATAATCCATATTCTTACACTCAATAATTAAAAGTCTTGAAACATTTAAATTTTTATGTTCAACTTTAATTTGGCATGATTTATTATCAAGAATTGATGTATTGAGTAAAATGCTTCAAAATCCTAAATTAAACATCGCGGAATGCATACAAGGCTTAGATAATCTTAAAAAATATTTAATTTTCCAAAGATCTGACGATAATTTAAAAATATTTGTTGATTCAGCAGCAACACTTGCTACAGATTTAGGTATTTATCCCAAATTTCCCATCTCAAAGCTAAAGTAAAGGTGCGTTTATTTGATTACGCGAGGCCTGTAATGAGCCAGTTTTAAATCCCTTTCAGCAATTCAAGACTAATTTCTATTTTGCAATTCTTGATCACACGATCTCTTCAGTAAATGAAGATTTACCTTTTTATCTGAGTGTAATTCAATATTTTGCTTCCTGTATGAGTTTCACAACATTTCTAATGATGATCTCATGAAAGCCTGTATGGATTTAGATATTAAGTTACAAGTACAGGAAGAAGTAAGTATTGTGAAAGATATATAGATGGCATACAGCTCTATCATGAAATAACTTCATTCAACGATATTTTTCCTGGTAAAAAACAGCCAACTGAGATATTAGAAATTATAGTGAAAAATTATTTTTTTTTCCAAATTTTGCTCAAGCAATAAGAATTTTTTTAACTTTACCTGTTTCTGTAGCTTCAGGTGAAAGAAGTTTAAGTAAATTAAAATCATTAAAAATTACTTGAGAAATAGTATGACACGAAAAAGGCTTTCAGATTTGGCCATAATCTCAATTGAATCAGAAATCTCTGCAAAAATTTATTTAACCGAAACTATTAACAAATTTGCTTCTCAGAAAGCCAGAAAAGTTATTTTATAGTTACAGTAATATCCAACGTATAATGCGCCCATATACTTTCTAGCTGCAATTGTTAGTTTTTAGGTATATTCACCGCGTATAACACGCACACCTTTTTTGCGAAGAAACCTGAACCGCACGTGCGCAATTCTCTTATATGTTTTAAAGTCCTTTATTCAAGGTATTATTCCAAGCTTTAGTAAAAAATGGTGTACTTTTAGAATTACAACCCTTTAAGTTCATAAGGAATGTTATTTCTTTCACAGAAACAGTATTTCGATAGATGTAAAAGTCTGATTTTTTCTATGCTCATCTTTTTGTATTTTTAAAGCTCTCATTTTTATACCCAGCGTACAACGCGCACCCGTACATTTCCATCTTATTTTTTGTGTTAAAAAAGTGTGCGTTATACACTGGATTTTACAGTATAATTTATTACTTAGTCTTTGTAGAAGGACTGACACACGAGATTTATGCCTTAGCATTTATTTTTATTAGATCGTATTTTCTGAGTAAATTCTGTTGTTTTGCAATTATAATTATAAAATATATGTTTTTATTTTAAAGGTAATATTTTTGTTAGTTTATTATTTTGATAAAGTATATTATGTCGCTATTATAACTCATTACCTCGCCAAAAAATAAAGTTTTGCACTTCTTTATTTGAGTTATTATTATTTTTTTATTCTTATATAAGTAGATGAGTTTTTAACGTCAACATTAAGTATTAGTCAAAATATATGAAAATTTCTCTAGGGGGGCGGCACATTAGGTGTTTGCACGAGGGCGGTCGATACCCTAGGATCGGCCCTGGTTTTATATATTTCTGAAAGTCTTCAAAAGTTAGCACATCCGGACAATTATTTTTAAATAGTAATACAAAAGTATAAATCGCGAAAATATTGAAGTATTAATAGTATTTAAAAAAATTAATATTTGTTAAGCTGAGTATCAAGCATTATAAAAATAACTAGCAAAACCAAGAACTAAGTTATATTTTTGTCTGAAAACCCTCTTAGGATTCTAGTATAATTTATGTGGTTGAAGGAAACGATTTTGATGAACTTAGCTACAACAATAATTTATAATGGAAAGTAGCAAAGAAATAATTGACTTGCATAATATTTCTAGGATTTCAAAACTGAATGAATACTTTATACCTTTTTTTAAAAAAAGAAATACAGTTTCCCAATTTTCTTTACGAAACATGTACTGTTAAACGTTTTTTTCTTAAATGTATTTATGTTGCATGTAAATGTTAACATTTTAATATAAATAACTATGCAACCAATGATTGTTTACTTATGGAACTTGTAAAAATTATGAAAAATCAACTATACAAGGTTTTTTGATTTAAGAAAAATTTATTACTTGTACCGCTTTGACATAAGACTGAATGCACCACCTTTTAAGCTACTTTACTGCACAAACCATTGTATTTTTCAAATGGTTTTGAATTATACCTACTGTATTAAAAAGTGTTGTGTAACTAATATTGTTGACAGTCTTAAAAAAAGTAGACAATTGATTGCTTTTAAAACTAAATAAAATATTAACTTATATTGCATTTCCCATCATATAAATATTACTTACTAATTAATTACACTACACAATTTTTAATGCTTTAGAAAGTCTTTCTCAACTGTGATGCAATTATAATGTATATGTCACCACAGCTGAAAATCCCATCTAGCACTCTTTAAGATCAAAAAGTCATTCAAGACTCTCAGTGATGTAAGAATATTTACTTCATTCATCTCTGGTTGATACACAGAACACATATAAAGGAACCTGAAAAACTTTAAATAGTTAAAGCATTTATAAAACAAATAGTATATCAAAAACTGGTCCATTACTGGACAAAAAATAAAAATAAATCCTTATTAGTACATCTATACCATAAAAAAGGCAATCACATTATATCATTACTTTCACTACCAATTTCCTCATCGCCCATGAAATATAACATATGGATGAAATACCTGTTTCTAAATAGGCAAGGCAAATTTTCAAGGTCTATTCCTGTATAACAAATAGCACAAATATTATCGAAATGATGAATCAGTTATTATAAAGAATTGTTTACACATAAGTTAAAACATATTACTTACTTTAGTATATACTTTTGCTTGTATTGATAGCAAGCATTAACATCACCTGATTCTATATATTTTATATTTAAACACTTACCTGCAAAAAGTATACATGTATTTTCTAAATTTATATGTTCCAAAAGTATAAATCAATTTTTTGCCTAAAATTTTATTAAGAATGAATGATATAAAAAATTACCATATTCCCATCACTTTCCAAAATTTGTGTGGTAACATTCAACTGCAATGGAATCTCTATCCTGCATGATTTTTAAATTATATGCTTCTAATATACTGTCATAAAGCCATTTGTGACAAAAATTTGGTTATTTTTGATAATTACTTACCTCCTCATCTGATATAAAAAATACAACTTTACCCCATAAAAACATAGCTAAATGTCTTGGAAAACATAAAACAACACTACAAGCATATATCAGGTGTTAAAGATACAGTTAAGTTTTTTTGCAAATAGTTTTTGAATTGAGTAATGCTGACTAGACTGAGCTTGAATGTTTTCTTTCTTGACAACTAAAAAAAGAACATCCCAGAGTTTTTCTTTTTATTTTTAAATCCCTAATAGTTGGCTTAAATATTTACTGCTAGTTTAAATGCTGATTGGGAGGTAGGTACATGAGGATCAGGTAAATAATTCTTTAGTAATTACTTTTTACCTTTCTTTTACTGAATTGCATGTTGAGACAATTGTTCCTGAACTATTTTACCTTGCAAAAAACAATTCAATACTACAAATAGAAGTTCAGTTTCCTGGTTTTTCTTATGTCATTGCATATTTCTTTGACGGAAGACCCCACGCCACACTTTCTATCTGAGATATGGAAAGAAGTATATTCAACATTTTCAACAACATGGAATCTCTCAAACAATTTAAGAATGAACTTTAATATGTTTACATGGTGCATGATTATCTGAGCATTCACATGTATACCAAGCTGAACATAATTTTACACACCTGTAATGGCATTGATCACACACACAACCTCTTTCTGAAATGCTTCCATAATCTTTTTAACTACATAAAATACATCTCCATTAGTCTGCAATTTTACAAACCAAGAATTTGTTGCCTGGTCATAAATATCTTTCAGGAATTTTTAATTCATTTTGAAATGGAAATAGGTTGTGAGGATATAAACTGGGGAGAGTATCATTTAAAATTCTATAATGTGCTAAATATGTGTCATGCTGTATTTTCCACAAACTATCTGCTTGAGAGTTAAATTTTCATTTTAAAATAATTGGACATTCATGTACTGTGAAAAGATTAACAATATATATTTTTATCAGTATTGGCATGCAGAAGTAGATGACGTGACTTATACTATTAGTAGGCTGAATTACAATAATTATCATCAAAATATTTATTGAAAGCAGGCTTTTTATCAGTCGATGCAATTTTAAAATTTTCCATTATTTGTTTACATCTTATTGAACTTATTCCTTCCAAAAGAGAAATTTCCCTTCGCATTTCAAAATTGGAAAACAAGATCATTTAACCATTTCTTCCAAGTGCATTGAAGGTGCCAATTGCAAAGCCAAACACTATTCCGAAATATGTTTTAAAAGCATGTGAAACTGTTTGGTCATCATTGGCCGTAATGCAATTGGAACATTTGCTCAGTACATTTGCGCCAAATTGGATGGGTGGGCGATACTAAAGCTGTTCCATGCAATTAATTTTTAACTGGGCACCCTTTCTCCCTGAATGTTGAAACACAATACATATATTTCCTGTATTTAATTTATTAGTAATTACATGAGCAACAGAGTAAAGCATTCCTTATTAGTCAAGTACAATTAAACTTCTATTAACCGAATACATATTCTAATACTGAAGATTTTTCAATACCCATTTCAAGATTAGCTTTAATGAACTCTATACAAGTTTTATAAACCAGTTGAAATGCTTGATTATGCTTTGAAAAATATATTATACTGATCCCTTAATAGTCTTTATAAAGAGTGATTCTACCAAGATATTCCATTAATAATTGGAATACAGAATCTTTTTGATATTTCTATACAACTAGTTTTTCTTTTATATGTCTAGGAAGCTTCACATGTTAGCAAATGTGTTAAATATCTAAATCTACAATTTCACTCATGATATGGAAAAGGTTAAGGGAAAGTTAAATCTAAACATATTGTGTAGATCTTTACATGTGATTCGTATAAAAATTTTTGCAATAGATAATACATTCCAATAATGATTTTTTTCTTACTTTAATTAAATAAATGTATTTTCTTATTAAGAATAGCATTATTACCTTTGGTTGGATCCTAGCAGGGCACCCTTCTTTTACAAGAACACCTCCAGAAAATTTGTATTTTCTATTATTATTCTCACACTCATTTAAAAATTTAGCCAAACAATTTACCTCATATATTTACGCTAATTTTTCGTAACAATCAATAGAACTTTCGATTTAACGACAAGAAAAAGTTTTACACTCACGAGATCCGCCAAGTGGGCAATCACCCAGCAGGAACTAAAAAAATAATGAATCTACTACAATAGTAAATACCTGGAAATTTTAAAACGTATTATTAAAACATTATAAATAATCAAAGCATAAAATTTTTACATTCACGTGATTGGAGAATCGAGCTTTTACACGGCAGAAGCTAGAAAGTCGATGAACGGAAAATGTTAATTACATCAAATCAAAGCACAAAATAAAATAAAAATATAATATAAAAAGAGTAAAATAATAATAATTCAAAATTATGAATCAAAGTTTTTAGTTGTTCACATAAGTTAGAAATTCCATAAATCAGCAAATATGTTAAAATGATGGAAAACTTAACAGGAAATTGATACAATATAAAAACTGCAAAAAAATGTAACAATCAAACATTATAATTCAAAGTTATAAAATACCTAATCAATAAATCTCCCCGCTAGAATTTTATATACGAACCTTTCAGCACGAGCGCTATAGCAAGAATGATTTTAGTAGGTTCAATTAAGCCAACGATGAACTTGGCGATTTTCAAAAAGAGGCCAAAAATATCAAAGTAACCCATCCTTGTTTGTAGATTATAGGAATAGGTGCTGCCAACGAAATTGCGCATTACACGTCTGGCCTTGTTTGTTCCTTTTATCTGTCACTATCCACATATAGTTCCAGATCCAGTTTTTCCCCTTCTTATCGTTCCTACTAGAAGATAGTTGGCAACATCTATTCTTTGTCTTCTCTGCCTACGAGAACGCTCCGGCTTTCCATTGTTTTGGATTGTCATCCCTGCTGTCTCACTGCCTAATGGTTCTAAATGATTTTCCCTGATTGCTTTGCTTATTTGTAGAAAAGACAGACTCGTTCCTGAATTATCTTAATCTCAATGTAAGTTACCCTACTCTTTTCATCTTTCCAACCAGCTGGGTCTGAAACCCGACATCTACAGTAGCATCTCCTTTCCTTTTGTTCAAAAGTTGATTATTTATTCATTTGTATGAAGATGATTGTATCGAGAATTATTTAATTTTGAATAAGTTTTTCTATAGTATTATTTCTATTTCCAAACCTTAGTATTCTTCAGGCATTGGGACAAAGTATAATGCTGGAGTGACATGTTTAAATTTACAGAACTTGGATCATATTGCGTTCCAAATGGTCTATTTTATATTAAGTCGGGGGCCACATGTTTTTAATGTTAATAAAATAAGATTTTTAGAATGATTATATTATGTATTTGTTAGACTCAATGTCAAGTTCAATGCATTTTATAGAATACTTACAAAGTTTCATATTCCATGTTAGTTTTACAATCAAGCTATTAATATTTCATATTTTTATAATAAAATAAAATAGTTATAATGAGAAATATAGTGTTTATATTACTTTTCATAAAATATTTTGCATTGCTTTTTACAAAACAAGTCATCAAAATTTAATTGAATGCATATTGCTGATAAAACTTTTTTATTGATGATAAATATTGGTCAGGGTCAATCTTGACCTTTCTGAATTTTGGTTATTTTTCATTTTAGAAAATTGTTGCTCACATAAATCAAGCGATATCAATATGTATCAAATCTGGAATTTCAAATTCCGTATATTTTCGCTTCAACAAATAATTGCATTCAATTTCAATTAACTCAGTTTGTAAGTTTTCGTCTACAATTTCTATATTAATAGATAGTGGTGAAGTAAAAATACGAAATTTTGCAACTTACAGCTTTTAAAATCAGGAAGTCTTTGATTGAATACAGTTTCTATCAATTTAATTTGTTAAGCCTATTCTGTAAATTTTAATTTAGGTGATTTAATCAATAGATAGACAGGTTTTCTTTTCTATTTGTTTTCGCCAACTTAAAAAATTTGATTGAAATTATTAGTTTTTCTAAAGTGCTGTAACAACACAATTTTTGCTTGGAAGCTTAAGAATAAGTTGACTTATAATATATCATCTAAGATAGCCAGCCCCCCCCCTTTATCCATTGTCTAGCTTTTAATTCAGCACATTCACAATTTGCTTCACACTGTTTTTACGAAAATTATGCTTTCATCCTACAACCTGAAGAATCATCTTAACCATTGAACTTCCGTATATGATTGATCAGTACATTCAAATTTTAAATCTATCAGAAATGAAGTAAATTGAGGATAATTAATCTCGAATATAATTTACAATTTTGTTCACCCCTTTTTTAAAAAGAATCTGATGTTTAAGACTTTGAAGCTCAATACTTGCTGGTGAATAATGCAATGAAAATATTAAAATTTATTGTCGTGCTATTTGCATGTTTCTTACTTTTTTTTGTGCAACTTTTATAGTGATCCTGGTTTTAAATAAGGGGTTGTAGGCCTTCCTGGGTTAGTATCCTTCCTTCCTCAATGACACGACAGCCCAGGGCTTTGGCCTTCCTAAGAATTCCATTCCAGGCTGTCTTGCTCTTCGCCTGACCTTTCCTGTTTCATAGTTTTCAGGTTTTTTCCTAGGCAATCAATCCACCTGAGTCTTGGACTTCCTGTTTTTTGAGTACCATATGATCTGGCCACAAAGATATTTTTTTGTGACTGAATTGTCGTCCAATCTTATCAGGTGTCCTGTCCATTTAAACCTTTCTATTGCATTGAATTTAACAATATCTGGTTGTTTAAAAAGTTTATAAATTTCTACATTGGTTCTTTTTCTCCAAATATTATCACAATTTAAACTTCATCTTCCTTCAAATAAAGAAAGAGTCTGTCTTTTTCATTCATTCCCCACGTTTCTGCAGCATATGTGAGAACGGGCCGTATCAAGGATTTGTAAATGAATAATTTTGTATTTCTGCTAATGAAATTAGATTTTAACTTTTTTAGCCTATGAAAACACCTGTTAACAGCAGTAACTCTATTATGAACCTCTTGGGTTATGACATTGTGTTCAGTTCAGAGCCGAAATATCTGAAACCTTTGACATTTTCAAATCTGTATTTGCCTTTTACAACATGAGGCTCATTAAAACTGATACTTTACATGAGTTTGATTTTAAATGCGGTGGTATGCTAGTATTAAAAACAACGTTCAGTTTTTGAGAGAAAAATAACTTAAATCTGACAATTCAACTGAGATTAAATATCACCAACATGTGAAGTAATTAATATTAACTATAGGAAAGCATTTTATGACGAAGTACTTCTGAACATCCAGTCAATTGCTATTGTAAAACAAAGGAAATGAGAGTTGTACAGGGTGCAGCAATATAGCAAGAGTATACCTCCTACCATAAGAAATCTTAAGTGCATCATCATTTTCAAGATAAACCAATTTTTCCAATTGTGACTTAAACTTCTTAAAAACTTCCATAACTGCATCCCCTCAGGGGGCTCACCTTCTTTAGGTGAGTATGGGTGTCACAATCCCGAGGTGCCCTAGTGATCTTTTCCTTTTCCCACGGGGTTTACTGTCTTTGGTAAACACAGGCTTCACAAACCTGAGGTACCCTAGTGATCCTTCTATATTTTCGACCCTCTTTCTTGTCATTCAATTCATTCTTTCTTTCTCTTCCCGTCTAGACCACAGATATTAAAACAAATGTTTGGCGCAGTATAGCCGAAATCGGCTCTTGCGCCAATAAACCTCAAAATCACTCTCACTCCATAACTGCATCAAAGATATCAGCTCCAGTGTTTGTATTATACATATGAATGATTCCAAGATTTCTTCACTTATTTTTAAGTTACTATTGCATCTGTGCGAATAAGAAGGGTCAGCTGAGTGATATTTTGAATTTCTGAACTAAATATTTTTTTCAAGTTTTGGGCATAAAAATATTGGTAGTTTTCATTTTTCTTGAAAAAAAAAATGATTTACCTTTTTTTCTTCTTAATTTCTCCGAGTTTTTCTCTTTTCTTGCACATTGTTCTTGAAGTATGAAAATATTTTTCTTAAATAAATTTTTAGTTTAATATGAATAGAAACAGAAGTCCACTTTCATTCGCAAAAGATTGAACAAACATTGCACTCTATCTTGATATATTGCCTTGTTTTTTAAACTTAGAAGTAAAAACACACCTATGGTGGTCTTTCAAGTCACTCTGTTGGCCTCCAAGTAGAGATGGAGGAAGAGAAATTAAAGTTGCACACACAAAATTAATTTTGGTTCCACTTTAGTAAATAATATGTATAAATGCATTTCAAAATTTATTACAGTAAAATTAAAGAGATTTTAATAAAACTTTAAAAATAATTTTTAATTTAAAACTGATTTTTATTAAGAAATAGGGTTTCTTTTAAAACAAGAATAGGTAACAAAATTTTTCAAAAAGTTAACATCAAATAAATTTCAAAATGGGAAAAACTTTAAAAGTTTTAAGAAAGTCTCAGTGGGCTGCAACCTATGTATTGGTGGACTACGTGTTTGACATGCCTCCTCTAGAATAAAGCAGAAATGAATACATAAAGCACAATGCTATATTTACATATAAAAATTTTATTAAAAATATTTATTTCTGCTTTTTAAACTCTAATATTTTGTGATTAATCTTGAAATTTCACTCAATTTTGGCATTCTGAAATTCTATTTTTCATTTTAAATACTGATAAATGTTTTATTTTTGAAAATGCAATTTTTTATTACCTGTTTCTTCTTAATTCTTATTTGAAAGTGTGATATGACACAAATAGCATAACAAGCAAAGATTTTATTGTAAATGTACATTTTTGATGCCTCGTAAATGAAATTTCAAAGTATATTACTTGTAAACATTCTTCTCAATTATAACATGGAATCAGTGCTGGTTTAGGCTCATTTTGGGCCCCCTTGGCACTGGTGGATCAAAATTTATAGCCAGAAAATCTGGTGAAGTCCGGCTTATCCGGGACCCTCGGCGCCCGCCCTAAGTGCCCAATGGATAAGCCGGCACTGCATGGAATAAAACATAACTCTATTTCACAGGGTTATCATTACTTTTTCTAAAACTATTGGAATATAATAAGTGTATTAGGTTATATTTAATTATCAGTCTAGCTAGAAAAATTAAATATTTCTAGTGTTCAAAATCATCTTATTATTGTTCAATTAGGATTCTTTTGCAAAATTTATAATTGTGTCTTTTGTTATTTATAGTATAAAGATGTGAATGCGCATTGATCTTGTACAGTTTAGAAAATTTTTGTTTCCAAGGTGTGTAGTATCAGAAAATAGTTATTTCACTGCATTAGTATTACTTTAAAACGTTAAAATTGTAATTATCTTTAAACTACTGTTGATATTTTGCTGTCATTCTGCTTTTGATATAATTTAAAACATCCAAACTAAATTTAAAAAAATTGTAAGAATTTTTGCATCAAAATGAAGAAAATTGTGTAATACAGAGCAATGTTAATTTTATCGTATGAAACATTTCCATGCAGTTTATCTTCTATACTAATTATAGTAGATTATTAGAATTGTGAGAAATATAAATCAACCTGTAAAATTAATCCAAATTTAAATTTTCATATGTTTTTGATAATGCTTCCAACATATATACCTAATTTGTTTGCTGGTGAGTCCCTCGCTTTCACGGGACATGACAACACTTGAACCCAAAAAGAAGGGGGGGGGGTAGTAAATCCCATGGCTATTGCGAGAAGAATTTATCATTAACATTTATTTTCCTCTTCAGTCTTCATGTGGGGAAAAATCCATTTCTATTTACTTCCAATGAAGGAACAAGTGTTGCCTGCACATTTTCGGCCACCAATAAATTCTTTAACTCAGTAATGACCAAACTTGCTTTTAAGAAAAAAAATTAACTTTTATTAAAATGTTTAAATTTAAGAACATTTAGAATAATTTAAAATACAACAAATGACTTGTCTAACAAGATTACAATAGCAATGTGAATGTTTGCTAGGGAACTACCAAGCTTCTGGACTTTCTTTGGTAGACAAATTACTTATAGTACATTGAGATGATGTGGCTTTGTATGATTTGCATGTGTATAGCTGCCATATTGCTCCCCCTCGGAATCCGTTGAGGAAGGTTGCCTCGCTGAAAGGGGAAGTCGGGATCTCGCACATCTGCCATACTGGGTTGTGGTCTCGGTCTGCACTGGACTAGTCTGGGGTGTAGCTGGTGGCCACAGTAGGCAAGTGGTTAAGGTATCGGATCATGGCTAGCGTGCCATGAGCTCGAGCCCCAGTACCACTGAAGACCCGCCGTGTAGGGGAGCGATGCACATTAAATCTGTCGAGAGCTCAAACGTCCGCCCGTTGGTGTAGTAGTTAAGAGAGGGAGGGTGCCAGCTCAGGTGTCGTCCGCGTCACTTGACCATGGTTCAAAATTAGCGGTCCGTCGCCAAAAAGCCCTAGTGTAGCTGAACAGTGTGACATAAATATTCACTCACTCACACCTGGGGTGTAGCTGAACTGGCTTTATCTGTGCTGGAACTGGATCCTCAATCTCCATTAAAGCAGGCTTCAGACGATCAACTGAAATTACACTTTTCTTTCTTTTAGCTAAAAGAGTACAAAATTTATTGCTATGGGAAATTACTTTAAAAAGACTGTCATATGGCTGTTGGAGTGACCGTCTGACACAACCTTGTTTAACAAAAACATGGGAACAGTCAGAAAGATTTTTGTGGATAAAAATATTACTTTTAGAGTGCCTGGTAACTAAGGTGGGTTGTAGGGTGCTGCATGTGGTTACGTAAAATTTGTAAAAAAAAAACTTAAGCCAGCTTCTGGAAATTTCTAGCACTGGTCCTAAAATATTCACTAGGTAAACGAAGAGTATTTCCAAATACCAGCTCTGCTGCAGAACACTTAAATCCTCTTTGAGGCTGCATTGAATCCCAAACAAAACTGCTGTTTGAGCCTGTACCCATTTTTCTGTTGCCAGAAACTTCATTGCATTCTTTAACTGACAATGCCACCGTTCAATCTTGCCATTAGATGTGGGATGATATGTGATAGTTCTTTTCTTTTCAATGCCTAAAAGTTTAGAAAAAGTGTAGAATAGGTCACTTTCAAAATTCCTGCCTCATTCAGTAACGATGGACTGTGGGACTCCATAATGAGAAGTCCAAACAGAAAAAAAAGTTTCTGCTACTGTTTCAGCTGTTTGATTAGTCATTGGGAAGGCCTTGGGCCATCTGGTGTGCCTGTCAATGCAGGTTAAACAAAAAGTATAGCCTTTTGAGGAAAGTAATAATCCGATGATATCAATGTTTATGAAACGAAACCTATCTTTTGGCAAGTCAAGTCATAATTGCCCACCGGAGCACGGACGTGTCATTGGACCTTAGAACGTTGACACTGTAAACACGACTTTGTCAAATTTGTGCAGTCTTTATGAAGTGAGGGCCAATAATAATTCTTTCTTATTACGTCAATAGTTGTGCGTACACCAGGGATGCTAATTCCCATGTAATACATCAAATACTTTACGTCTGAAAGTTTTGGAGACAGTAGGATGTATCACGCCCATTGAAGTGTCACACAAGACAGATGATCCAGAGTCAAAAGTAATCTGTTTAGCTTAAACTTAAAATTTTTCGAGTTCAGAATGCATACCCACATCACCGAGCTGCTCCCTAGGCGTTTCATCAAAATCGGTTCTATTTGGGAATACTCTTTCATTAATACACAATTAATGCATCTGCAACACTATTCTTAGAACTTGTAATATATTTAATGTCCGTTGTAAATTGTCCGATAAATTCTAAATACCTTTGTTGACGAGGAGAAAGCTGATCAACTTTTTGACTAAATGCAAAAATAAGGGGTTTATGGTTGGTAAAAACCATTGTCTCCCTTCCATATGCCTAAAGTGTCTAATGGAAGAATAAATAGCCAACAAGTCATGGTCGTACTTACTGTAATGCGATTCAGTCTGTGTTAATTTTCGAGAAAAGAGTGTCAAAGGTTGAACTGAACTGCTTATACCCTGTTGTAAAACACCGCCAGTAGCCAAATTACTTGCATTGACCATCAAAATTAAAGTTGAATTTTTAACAGGATGGGGGGGGGGTAAAGTAGCAACATTAATCAAACTTTTTTACATTGCATCAAAAGCTTTCATCGCATCCTCATTCCACACCACAAGAGATGTGTCATTTTTCTTCTTTTTTTGCTAGTACCGAGCAAAGCAGTAGCAGTCAGTAGCCGGCATCCAGAGTAAGTAGTCAGCAGCCGGAGGGATATATCTATGGTAAAAATTTATCATGGCCAAAAACCTCCTTAAAACGGAAACAGTTTTTGGTAAAGGATAATTCAGTAAAACTTCAACTTTGTCAGGCAGTGGTTTTAACCCACCTGCCAATAACAGAAATCCCCAAAATGATATTTCACTTTTACCAAACTTGCACATTTACCAGGATTCAATTAAATATTGAATTCTTCAAATTACTTAAAAATGAGCTCTAAATCCCATAAATGAGACTCTTCATTGTCAGATGTGATGAGATCTTCATCGATATATGCAAAAATCGAGATCCCTGATTACCTAATCGATGAACTTTTGGAAGGTCTGGGCTGCATTAACAAGACCAAATGTCATAAAATTGTATTCAAAGAGACCTATAGTAGTTATAATTGCTGTCTTTGGAATATCGGATTTTTTAACAGTGATTTGGTGGTATGCTTTTATCAAATCCAATTTAGAAAACATGCATTTACCCTCTAAGCAGCGCCTAAAATCCTGTATGTGGGGAATGGGATACCAGTCTGGAGTAGTAACCAAATTTAAATGCCTGTAATCACCACATATCCTGAAAGTTCCATTCTTTTTAGGAACTAAATGTATGGGACTCGACCAGGGACTACTCTAAGGCTTACATATATCCTGAGCAATCGGAGACGAAAACTCCTTTTTGACAGCTTCTAATTTTTCAGGAGAAAACCTCCTGGCCTTACTAGCTACTGGAGGGCATTTGGTAAGAATACAGTGGGTGTCTAGAGAATAGCCAGACTTACGTTTCAAACTGGGAGTAGTGATTTTTTGATATTAATAAATTGTGATATTTTTCATCACAAGATATTAGTCACCCGTAGTGGTGGTTCACATTACAATAACACATGGGCTGAAAAGTCCCGGGCCTAACAAAGAAAACACAGTTTTTTTGGTTCAAAATTAGCTTTATTCATCAACGTAATCTCCATCAAGAGCAACGCAATCATTCCAGTGCCGCTCTAACATTTCAATACCACTTTTGTAGAACGATTTATCTTTTGCCTCAAATTAGGCCAAAGTTTCAGCGATAGCCTCTTCATTCGTGCGAAATTTCTTACCGGCGAGCATTTTTTTCAGGTCTGCGAACAGCCAGTAGTCGCATTGCTTTGCTTGAACGGTATTTTTTTCCATCAAGAAGCAGTGTAAAATTAAAACACGAAATTGTTTTTGATCCATTGTTCTGAAAATAACAAAAGTAGCGTCACTCTTAGCACAATAACTCACAAACTAATGAATAGAATATCATGAAACTTTAACAGCTGTCTTTTGAAGGTTAGTATTAACTGAAAAAAAGGTGACTGCAATAAAACTAGCGCCATCTATGTGTTAGGCCTGGGACTTTTCAGCCCATGTGTTAGTACCACAAGTTTTGTTGTAAACCGAAGCATCAATAATTTGACAATTTTTTACGTCTACTAAAATTCCAAACCTTTCCAAACAATCGACTCCTAAAATGGGTTGTGAAACGTCTGCTGTTAGAGATGACCAATTAAGTTTTCTTTTAAGTCCCGGGTCCAAAGTCAAACATCTAGTCCCATATGGTGAAATCTTTGTTCTGTTAGGAGCCAATAAGATTAATCCTTCTGCTTCATTAACCTTTTTAATATTTGTCAAACATTTGGGAAAGACAGAAATAGATGTGCCACTGTGTATGAGATATCGAAAGCAGGAAGACCGATCGTCAATAAACAAATGACTGACACCTCAGCTAAAATCTGTCATCGCCAAAACAAATAAACCAGTCAGTTTTCTTGAAAGTTACAAGGTTTTACACATCTGCGTGCATTGGTACCAAAACGGCAATGATACCTACATAATTATCCTTCGACATCCTACTAGTAGTGGAATCTCTTCTTTTGGGGAAAAGTTTATGGTGCTGTGTTTTATATTTGTAAAAAACCTTCGACTGATTTTTTTAAAGTCGTGACTTCTAAAGTTAAAGCCTCAAAATTAACAAAAATTGATTTTTCATCGTGTGAAGCTTTGTTAACAGAAAATCCAGGTACTTCGAAGATTTTGTCAGCCAACTTAGTCAATCCTGTCAAATCCTCACTGCTAACAGAAAAAATCTGCTACATGGCAGAAGGTAAACATTGCAGTCAAAGGACTTTTAATGGTTCTTCTGTTATTTTGTTGCCAGCTAAAGTATGCATTTCTTGTAATAATTGGGATGGCCACCTATTCCCTAAGGTCATGTCCTTAAATAGGGTTTTTAATCTGGTAGGCTCCGATTCTGCAAAATAATCGATGTGTTTTTTAAGCACACCATATGAATCGGTTGTAGGTGGACTTTTAAGAATGTCAACTATGTGGTTTAAGACACTTGAATCCAAAACTGCAGCAACGCAATGGAATTTTGTAGTTTCTAAAGAGATTTCTGCTGCCTTGAAAGCTCACTCAACCTGAAGAAACCATAGTTCTGGCTGAGCATGCCTGAAGGGAGGTGAAGGAAAAGCAATCTTTGCCATATCTTCCTTTGACATTTTAAATTAAAGGTTATGGGTAAAAGGTTAAAGATTACATGCACAGTCAAAAAAATTCAAAGCACCTAAATAATTAAAATTGCAAGTTACATTAGATTTACGCATTTCATATAAAGATTGTTTCCCCCGAAAAAAGTGGGTGGCCATGATATTAAGTAATCAAGATATCGAATCATGGCTGGCATGTCGCGAGTTCGAGCCCAGTACGGAAAATTGTTGGCGTATACTAAATTAAATGCCCATAAAACGCCAACGAGTTATTAAAACTCATTAGTAGGTAAAAGCATTTAGCAGAGTATTTATGGCAGGGCAGCGTTTGCTGAAGTAAGATGGCTAAAAAGAAAAACTCATCATTCACAGTGCACAATAAGTGGTAAAAAAAAAAGAACAAACGTCATTAAGAAATAAACTCTTTTTCCGTCCAAAAAAAAAGAGAGTTATTCGAATTTTTCTAAAACACCTGTTCAGCTAACGTAAGAATGACATCATCAACGTATGACGTCATTCCTCCCGATATTTGAATAAAAATACTTTGCATAACTGAAAACCTTTTTTTTTAAACTCCGCTTATCAGCGGCAAAATAAAATATCCTTTTAATGTTAAAATTAATTTAAAAAAAGCTAAAGTAAATAGAGATAAGTATGTATATTGGAGAAAGAAAATATATTATGGCCGAAGATAAGAATATTTAGGGTAAGTAGTGGTAACAAATGCCACTTATCTATCCAACCATAAAAATATAACTTAAAATAAAGAGCTCCATTTACAAAATATTTCATACGTAATATAGCCCTTGATAATAAAACAGAATTTATGAATTTACCAAATTCAAATATACATAGAAAATTCAACATTTTTACGAGGAAATACAAAAAAACCTTATCTTCAGGTTTACAAAAAAAAAAATTCTTGATATATCTTCACTAATACAATCTGAAAACAAATTTAAATTTACAAAGTCTAAAAAAAAATGATCCAATGAATCCATAGTTCACCATTTTAATCATAAGATTAAAGAGTAGCTTATATATGTATACCAAAGTTCATTTCCTTATGCAATTAATAGTTCTAATGCATATTACTCTTACAAAAGCACATACAAATAACATTTCAATAGTGGTAAAATACACTAAAATAAAATATATATATACATACTATGAGGTACCTCTTAACTCATAAAAAAATAATGCAATTTAAATAAGCATATATTAAAATATAATTATCCTTTTAATTGCTGTGGCCACAGACTTTCACACTATTTTAGTACCTATAACATATAAGATTTTTCAGAAATTACAATATTTAAATAAGCATAGAGAGGACAAACATTAAAGGATTAAATACATATTTTACATTTCATTTTCAGTAAAAAGAAGTGTTATGAACTTCCTCAGTTCAGTTTTTGTAAGAGGTTTGGTGAAGATATCAGCCAAGTTATCCTTACTACGGACAAATTCTAGTTCAAAAATGTCTTTATAGATTAAATCTCGCACGAAAAACAATTTGACATCTATATGTTTGCTACGATAGTTTTCAATGGGTGACCTTACAAAATCAATAGTGGCTCGATTGTCAACATGTAAAATAGATTTAATTCTTTGACCAGTGATAATGTTCCTCTCAAAACATTCACCTAACACTCTATCGAACCACAACAATTCCTTGGTAGCTTCAGTCATGGCGATAAATTCCGCCTCCATGTTCGAAAGACTTGCACTTTTTTCCTTAAAGGTTCTCCAAGCAATGGGAGAATTATCTAATAACACTAATTGACCACCTAAAGAAGTACGGTCATCTCTGTTCGCTGCAAAATCAGCATCAGAATATGTAATAAGACGAGCTTTTGAACAAGAAAGTCTCAATTTAAAGCCTCTCGACTGACTAACATAACCTAATAATTTTAATAGGCCGGTCCAATGTAACATTCCAGGATTAGTCTGGAATTGACTAAAAATATTAATAGCATAGCTAATATCTGGTCGAGTACGGTTTGCTATGAAAGATAAATGTCCCAAGACACTACGATAAGGCAGTTTAGCCATTTCCGCAATTTCTTGTTCGGACTGTGGACAACTAAGTTTAGAGTAAATACACCCTTTACTAATGGGGAGTGAAGAAATAGGAAATTTAAAATTTTTAAACCTATCACACACTTCTTCAATATAGGATTTTTGATGAATTACTAAGGCAACCATTTTCTTCCTCAAATTCAACCCCTAGTAACTTCTGGGTTTTACCTAGTACTTTTAAATCGAAATGTCCTTTTAAAAATTTTACCACTTTATCTATTACAATACTATTTCGTCCGAAACAAACAATATCATCAACATACAAAGTCAATACAAGGTCAGAGTTAAAAACATATGTGCAGTTACACCAGTCAAGCTTTTAAAATGTAAATGGGTCAATACTTCGTGCAACTCGTAAAACCACAGACGCCCACTCTGGTGGAGTCCATACAAAGCACGATCTAACCGGCAATATAAATTATCTCTGCCTTGTTCTTTGAATCCCTGGGGTTGTTCCATATAAATTACTTCTTTCAACGGTGCATAAAGATAGGCACCAACAATATCCATTTGTAAATGGGTCCAGCCTAGGTATGATACCAAGAGTGAAAATAAAAGTCTTATTATACCAAAATTCACTACGGGACTAAACGTTTCCTCGTAGGATTCTCCTTTCACCTGCTTGAACCCTTGTGCCACTAATCTAGCTTTGAAACGTACTATTTCGCCATTTGCGTTTCTTCTTACAGTGTAAACCCATCTGCACCCAATGGGATTTTTACCTTCTGGTAGTTTTTCTAAATGCCATATGCATGGTTTCAATTTCGCTTGACATGGCTTTCTCCCATTCTTCTCTTTGCTCGGATTTCATAGCCTGTTTATATGTTTGGGGATTTTCAGGTCATATAGTCATGTTTGACTAAGACTTGAACTTGCGTCCCCCTTCGAACCATCTATAACTCCGTGGAACGTATTGGATTGTGAAAAGTTAAAAATATCAGAATCAAATGTTAAATTGTGATCTTTACAATATTTTTCGATGTCTTTGAGAGTCCTTAATCTTTTAGTACATCCTTCCTGGTAATAGTAGACATCCGTACGGCTACCATCTGGTCTAGGAACAAGTTTCCTGAACCAGTTGACAGTTTTGGTGCTTGGTTTATGAGTATCTGGTGAGTCTTCATCAGTTTCATTTTCAGATGATTCGGGTGTAGCTACAGAGGACTTATCAGATGCATCCTTTACGATGGGTTCGTGTCTCGAATCCTCATCAGGGAATGGTTCAAATGGCTCAAACTTCAGATACACAGGCTCCAGCACTGCTCCACTGTGTGGCTTTTGAAATGGAATCGACTCTTCAAAAGAAACATTTTTAGTTTCTACAACTTTATTCCATTCAGGAATCCAGATACGGTAACCCCTCGTTCGGAAAGCATAACCGATTATCTGACCTTTCACAGCCCTGGGGTCAAGCTTAAATCGTTTTTGTTTAGGAATTCCTACATATGCTGTGCAACCAGATGGTTTCAAATGTCTTACAGACGGTTTATTACCTGAAAATAGTTCAAATGGTGTTTTAGTTTGTCCCTTATGATAAACACGGTTAAAAGTATATGTAAAATGAAGCATAGCTTCAGGCCAAAATTCGTGGCTCATTCCACTTTCACTTAACAATGTTCTGGCTTCAGCGGCAACAGTTTGATTGTACCGTTCGATCACCCCGTTTTGTTCAGGCGAATATGTGTTGGTTAATTCCACATGTATTCCCTTACTACTAAAATAAGTTTCAAACCTTTTATTATCAAATTCACTACCGTTATCCGACCGGAAGTGTTTTACTTTTAAATCAAGGAAATTCTCAACGCGTGTGATATGTAGCCTAACGACTTCAAACACTTCGGATTTTTCCCTTAATGGGTATACAGCTGCTTTTCTTGAAAAATCATCAATGATAGATAAAAAATATTTCTCGCCCATCCTACCAATCTTGTTACATGGTCCCCAGACATTCCCGTAAAGTAACTCAAGTGGTCTGCGCCATCTAATCCCTTCCCGTCTCTTGAATGATACTCTACGTTGTTTGTTCAGCTGGTATGGCTCACATTTCAACTCAAAGTTTTTAAAATTAGGTAGCCCTCTAGCACCGTTCTCTTTAACTGTTTGTGATATTACTGATGGACTGATATGTGCGTCGTTTATACCAGAATTCCAACTTTTTATCCATAAGTGCAGATGCTTCAAAAGTTATTCTCTTTCGAGGCCCAAGAACTTTAGGGTAAAGATGGTAAACACCGTTTTTTAAATATGCAGAAAATAAAACTTTACCATCTTCCACAATCTCCACCTCACCTCTACCTCTACAATTACAGAAAGATATACCCTTTTTATCCAATTGAGGACCAGATATAAGATTTCTTCTCAATTTAGGAGAATATATTACATTAAAATTATAGTCATTGAACCAAATTTTAAGTTAACAGTTCCTCTCCCCTCAATGGGAGTATTTACACCTTCAATGGCAACAGACATTTCTTCATTTGTAGTAGGATAGAATTCATCAAAATAATCTCTGTTTCTACAAAAATGGTGAGAGGCTGCTGTATCAAAAACCCAGTCAGCACTCTCATCCACAATGTTTAGACTAGTAGTTATAAAATTAGAGTATTTACCTGCCTCAGGACTTGCGTCTCTGTGGTGGAAGTTATTACAATGATTAGGAGTCTGGTTGTTCCGGGATTGTCTCTGTCTGGTAGGTGACTGGCATCTTTTTCCATGTTGATAGGATCCTTTAACATTCCTAGGAGTGAAATGGCGTCTCGGTGATCTGTAGGAATTGTTCATTGTAGTCCATCTCGACGTCAGCTCCGGACAGTTGTTTTTCAGGTGATCTGGACTCTTGCACTGATAACAAGTCTATGCTCCTTTTCTTTGACTCCATTCTGGTAGACTGGGCAGCAATTTCTTTATTCATGTCCATATTTCTCAATTTCAGTCTTGCTTCTTCAGCTACTAATTCGGCAACAACATCTTTATAGACAAACTTCACATCGTCTAATCGAAGGATGGTTAGGACTATGGAGTCGAATTGAGGCGGCAGATATCTTAGTAATTGGAAAGTGACATATCTTTTACTAAAATCTTCATCTAAATCTTGTAATTGTTCGTATATTCTCAATAATCTTGTTGAAAATAGGCTAATGGACTCTTCAGATAATATACGGCAATTCATCAGTGAAGAATATACCTCCATGTGGTGGGCTTTAGAATCTGGTTGATAATACGTTTTGAGAACTTTCCAAGCTTCAACTGGATCATCAATTCTTTCTAATAGCCTTCTATGTGAAGAATCTATGTTC
The DNA here is from genome assembly GCA_019973975.1 of Trichonephila clavata. Classification (NCBI taxonomy): domain Eukaryota; kingdom Metazoa; phylum Arthropoda; class Arachnida; order Araneae; family Nephilidae; genus Trichonephila; species Trichonephila clavata. The sequence goes on along the minus strand of BMAO01016218.1, from coordinate 228,537 downwards.
AAATAGATTATAGACATCGCTATTTGCTTACGGGCCTTAAAATTCTTAACTTCCTTTACTGCTTTGGCATCTATTGATGCATCTAACTTTGGCTCAATCTCTTTTTCATCTATGTTCCATACTTGTCTCTCCATTAAGAGATATTTGACATCATTGGCCCAGCTGACATAATTTTGACCTTCCAATTTTGAAATGGAATAATTCGCCATGATCAGGGAATGGGTAATAAAAAAAATCTAACTTTTACCAAATGCTCAAAAAAATTCAGAATTAAAAAAATTCGAAAAATAGAGCTACCGATATAATTCTTCATATTTTACCTTAAATCACTCTAGAAAAATTCTAAGTGCAAATCGTCGATATAAAAATCTTCTTACACTATCGCCCCCCCCCCCCCGAATGAAAATATCTCTAATATACTATAAGACCATACACTGTATTCATGATTACCATCTCAGTACATCAGGCCCATAACCTTATTTGTTGGTGTATACTAAATTAAATGCCCATAAAACGCCAACGAGTTATTAAAACTCATTAGTAGGTAAAAGCATTTAGCAGAGTATTTATGGCAGGGCAGCGTTTACTGAAGTAAGAGATGACAAAAAAGAAAAACACATCATTCACAGTGCACAATAAGTGGTAAAAAAAAAGGAACAAACGTCATTAAGAAATAAACTCTTTTTATTTCAGCTAAACGATAAAAATATTTAAATCAAATAGTAATTTTAAAAAAAGAAAAAGTTACTTACAAAAAAAGAAATTATGGTAGCTCTTTAATTGTTAAAAGAAAGACAAAATAAAATAATTATTTACCCATTCCCTTTCTGATACAATTCAAATTTTACGAAGCAGCTCTGATGCTATTCCCGTCCAAAAGAAAGGAGAGAGTTATTCGAATTTTTCTAAAACATCCCTGTTCAGCTAACGTAAGAATGACATCATCAACATATGACGTCATTCCTCCCGATATTTGAATAAAAATACTTAGCATAACTGAAAACCTTTTTTTAAACTCCGCTTATCGGCGGCAAAATAAAATATTCTTTTAATGTTAAAATTAATTAAAAAAAAGCTAAAGTAAATGAAGATAAGTATGTATATTGGAGAAAGAATATATATATTATGGCCGAAGATAAGAATATTTAGGGTAAGTAGTGCTAACAAAAATCTGCCATGTAGGGAAGCGATGTACATGAAATCTGTCGAGGGCTCAAATGTCCTCCCGTTAGTGTGGTAGTCAGGAGAGAGAGGTGCCAGCTCAAGTGTCATCCTCCTCACTTGACCATGGTTCAAGATTAGGAGATCCGTCGCCAAAAGCCCTCGTGAAGCTGAATAGTGCAATGTTAATATTCACTTAGTTACCCTGAAAAAATTGGTTTTTAAAAACAAAATGTCAAATGCGAAATTATTGGCACAGAGAGCAGCACGACAATAAAGTAAGGAAAATTAAACTCACTCGGAGGAATGATTTTATCCAGTCTCCTTAACCTGAAGTCTTGAATCAAATTAACCTACATCACAGTGATCCTTCAATCACTCAAGCATCTTCTAAATAGTCCAAATCACCAGTATTTGGCCACCAATAAATTCGTAAATCAGTATTGACCAAATTTCCTTTTAAGAACAAACTTTTATTAAAAAGGTTAAAATATAACAAACGTCTTGACTATCAAGATTACAATAACAATGTGCACATTGGCTAGAGAAATACCTAGCTGCTTGACTTTCTTTAGCAGACAGATCACTTATAGTACATTGAGATGATGTGGCTTGATATGTGATTTGCATGTGAGGAGTTGCCGTACATTTATCAAATCGTTTGCTTAAAAAATCACTGTCAAATCAATTGTGAAAAGCTGAATCTCTAGTCTTTGTAATAATGTATATGTTTCCTATAAATATGTTTCTTGTAGTATGCGAGTCTTGGTGAAGAGGGTTACCCCAAATTGTCGTTGCGGTTTTACAGGTTGAACGCGATCAACATAATGCCCATCCCGATGTAATGGAGTTTATCTTTTATTTTTCAATCATAGCACACAAATATGCTCGTTGATTTCTCACAAGTTACTTTTAAGTTTTATTTAATTTTGATTATTGATGCTTGATTCAAAACTTGTATCAGAAATTAAAATTTTCTGATTGAATTTTTTTAATTCTGAATTTAAGTTGTACAATTTCCTGTTCTTAATTTAGTTAAAATTATTTCAGTTAAATTATTTAAAGTATGTGTGTGAATTCTTATGGAATTTTTAGTTGAGATATAATTTCAATGTTATCTGACTTTTGAAGAATTATATTTGGTTAACAAGTTCACAATTTTTTTTCTCTTAATAGTTATTTACTATCATACTGATGTAAAATTAACTTTATTTTTACTGTTTGTAATTGAAATTATGAATAACTTATTCTTGATATAAACAATGAGTGTTCTTTTTTACTCTTCTTAACTCTCTCCTTTTGTTGGTCTTCTGAGTTTACTTTATTCCAGAATCCTAAAAATATTAGTAACAATTTGTATATTGGCTCTTTTACTTTACTTCAAATATATCAAAACTCAATCGGTATGTTCTAGAATGTATGAAATGTTTATTTTTGAAAGTCAATAATATATTAATTTTTAACTTTCACGTGTATTTTTTTATATTAATTTGGAAAAAAAATATATTGTTCTTTTTTTGCTGGTTTCAAAATTTTGATACATTTAAATTTCTTTTCAGAAAGCCTTGTTCACTTCTAAAAATATATATATGTGTCCAGTTGAAGGTATATAGGGAAAGAGAGAGTTACAAAGGTATATTTGATCTTTTTCATTTTGGTGTACTTCCAGTAAAGGGCACTTTAGTTAAAATTTTATTTCACAGGGGGAAAAGGCAAAATTGGCACTTTTGAATTAATAATTGCAGAAACTAGTATAATATGCATTTACTTTTTAGAAGATCTTTTTTGTATGAAGTAATTTAAAATTATCTTATATGGGTACCTGAAAATGGAAAGTACTGTTTTTCAATTGTATTCACTGTATACATAATTAACTTTCTCATTTCATCTGAAAACAAAAATATATCAGTGAATTTGAAACTTATGAATGGATTTATGAAGTATTTTGTGAATGAGAAATTGATGAAGCTATGTCGTTTACACAATTCTGTCTAATTCATGATTGTCTAATTTGTTATTTATGAAATAAATATATGAATATGTAGATCTTGTACAGTTTTAATATATTTATTTTTCTCCCAAGGTCACTATTGTATGAGAAAATACTGTTATTTTACTGCATTAGTATTACTTCGAAACATTAAAATTGTAATTATCTTTAAACCACTGTTTGTGTTTTGCTATCACTCTGCTTTTGATATAATTTTAAACATCCAAACTGATTTTTTAAAGAAACTATTATGCTTTAAAATGTGGAAAATTGTATAGAATTCTGGCATCTGAATGAAGAAAATTATGTAATTCAGAGCGATGTTTAAATTCTATTGTATGAAAACTTTCCATGCTGTTTATTTTCTATATTAATTATAGTAGATTATCAAAACTGAGGGGAATCAATCTGTAAAGCTATTCCAAATTAAATTTAAAATTTCAGATGCCTTTGGTAATGCTTTTCTTTGAATGTATACTGGTACATTTTTCTAGTCATGGCATACATTTTACACATTTAAGTTTTTACTTGTATAATGTAATGGAATGTATCTTCTATTTTTCAAAGTCATTAGCACTAATTTTCTTGTTGATTTCTCTCAAGTTACTTTTAATTTTAATTATTGAAGTTTTATTCAAAACTTGTCAGATATTAAAATTTTCTGATTGAAGTTTTTTAAATCCGAATCATAGTTATACAAATTCATGTTTTTAATTATTGAGTTAAAGTTATTTATTTTATTTAAATTATTTGATGTGTGCGAATTTTTAATGAGTGTTTTTAAGTTGAAATTAAATTGCAATGTTATCTTACTTGAAAAATCATAATTGTTAACATCTTCACAATTTTTTTTATCTGTTACCTATTTACTATCATACTGATGTAAAATTAATTTTCTTTATTTTTACTATTTGTGTCAAAATGTATGAAATGTTTATTTCCAAAAGTCAATAATATATTAATTTTTAACTTTCACATGTATTTTTTATATTAATTTGTTCTTTTTTTGCTGGTTTCAAAATTGATACATTTGAATTTCTTTTCAGAAAACCTGGTTCACTTCTAAAAGAATATATATGTCCACAGTTGAAGGTATACAGTAATAGAGATCATTACAAAGGTATATTTTATCTGTTTTATTTTGGTGTACTTCCAGTGAAGGGGACTTTAGTTAAAACTTTATTTTGCGGGGGGAGGGGGCAAAATTGGCACGTTTGAATTAATAGTTGCAGAAACTAGTATAATTAGCATTTACTTTTTAGAAGATTTTTTTTCATGAAGTAATTTAAAATTATATATAGGTACCTGAAAATGGAAAGTATTTTTCAATTGTATTCACAATATGCATAATTCACTTTCTCATTTCATCTGAAAACAAAGATATATCAGTAAATTTGAAACTAATGAATGGATTTATTAAATGTTTTATAAATGAGAAATTCATAGAGCTATGTCTTTTACGCAATTCTCTGCCTAAGTTAACTTTTTTATTTCATGTTAAAGTTATTTATTTGATTTCTGAACTAATTCCAAGATTTTTTTAATGAACTTCTTTCTTAGAGATAAAATCAAGTTAAATTGTAGCTTTGGTACTCACAGCTGGAAGTATACCTCTTTACTTTATTCTGAAAATTTTCTTAAATATGCTTAGTATATTTCCTTTTATTTCAGCCACAGATATAAAAAAATTAGTAATTGAGACATAAGATAATTATTTGAAGATGGAGTCTCAGAAAGATTTTAAGATCGGGGATTTGGTCTGGGCAAAGATGAAAAATGACCGATTTTGGCCAGCGAAAATAGCAAGTCCTCCAACTGTAAAAGGAAAAGATTACACTGTCAAAGAATTACAAAAGAAAAAGTCCTCTATGCCTAGAAAAGCTCAACATTATGTCTGGTTTTTTGGAAGAGAAAATTATGCCTGGATCTTGGATAAGAACATTGTTCCTCATTCTGAAGAAATGTTAAATGAAGTTACTAAAAAGAAAAGTACATCATACGTAAAAGCAATTGATGAAGTCATTGAAGCAAGTGGTTCAATTGTTTTAAATCGCAAACATGTGAAAAAGCCGAAGAACATGCAGAAGCCGTCTAGAAGGTCTGATGACTATTCTGCTGGAACTTCCAGCACTTCTTCCCTTCAGATTTCATTTAGCAATCCTATAGATGTCGAACCCGTGGATGTTAGCACTGCTGTAAAGGAAAAATATATGAAAATTGGATTTATCGGCTTAGGAGTGTTGGGACGAAGGATGGTGAAAAATCTGTTAGAAGCGGGCCATAATGTCTCTGTGTGGAATCGAACACATGAGAAGTGCAAAGAATTTGTTGATGCAGGAGCCCATCAGTTCCCATCACCTGCTGAATTAGTTGTGAACTGTGACATTATATTTTGTCTCGTTTCTGGGCTAGAAGCAGTAAAATCCATAATCCTTGGAAATGGAGGTATTTTGCAGGGTCTTGAAGCATGCAAGATTGGTTTAAAAGCTTATGTGGAGTTTACATCTATTGGTCCTGCTGCTTCTGAAGAAATCTGTAAAGCAATCACTAATAAAGGAGGAAAGTATCTTGCAGCTCCTATAAGTGGTCCATCATCTCTCCCAGTTGATAGAGTACTGCGCATTGTAAGTGCAGGGGACGAGGAACTTTTTAACATGTGTAAAGATTACTTCAGTGTGATGTGCTATGACGATACACCAGTCTATATGGGTTCAAATTTTCATGAAATTGTAGGATTTAATATCTTCACTGGTGCCCTAATGCGTCAGTTCCATGAAAACATTATTGAATCAATTGTAACGGGTGAAGAAATCAACCTTATAGCGCACATGCAAGGAGATTTTTCTACCATGATCAATGATTTGCTGCAATTTGTGTTTTCAGATTCATTGTCTGATAGTGAATAAAATTCATGACTAATTAAAATATTTGTTCCTTATTTTTAATTACTTTTCTTTCATAGACATATAATGGAAAGGATATTTTTTTTATTGATATATACATTAGTTGGTTAAATTTTAATGTAAATATTTATTAAAACATATGAAAGTTAAAAAAAAGTTTTTTCACACTAAATGTAGTTTCTGAAACATTCAGTCAGAACGTCTGATTCCATGCAAGAAGTAAAGATATAGTGTTATTTCTATAAAAAGAAAAAAACTTCTTTTGGATGTTTTGCTGTAAATAGTAATCAAGTTGTGAATGTAACTAATTGCAGGTGATGAATTGAATTTCTGAAAATATGACTCTTTCTGCCCTACATGACTAACACTGTCAATGTGCCTCAGGATTTAAGCAAATAATTGGATAGGAAGTTCTGGCTTATAGCTCATTCTCTCATTTTGCCTTTTTGAGGGCCTTCAAGTAGGATATTGTTTGACCATACTGGTGTTCTTCTAATAATTGCTATTTTTTTTTGTTATTCTTAGCTGACGGCAGTCTTGTCTTTGTCAACCAATTAACTATATACTGTGTGGATATAGTATATTGCATTCAAAATTTGCATGTTTAGGTTGACATTGCATAAGGCTGTCTTCGGTTAATGTCAAAGAATAGGGCCCACATTTGGAACGTTTTTTAAGATATAAAAGAAATGACAAATTAAAATATGACATTCTGGCTTCACTATCCTTCAGACAGCAGCATTTTTTTTTAATCATACATTCTATTTCTGACAGATGATTCATTTTTTCTGGTATAAAATGTTTGGCCTTTTTTACTCCTATACTGTAATGTTGAATGGGCTATGCCTTTACATATTAAAACAAAACAAAGTATTCATGGAATATTTTGAAATTTTTAAAAACACTATATTATCGGATTTATGAGTTATAGTATTGCTAATTTCTGTGGAAATTGAGGCAATTTTTTTGTCAGAAAATGTGCCTGGCATTTAGAGTTCACACTGTTGTACTTCTACCAAAGACACCCTTAAAAGAATTGACTATTTGCGAAGTCAATGGTTTTATGCATATTGTCTTAAAATGATAGTATGAGTTATTGCTGTTAATGTAACTTGGTCCTAAATTCAATTGAATCTTGCAAATCCTTTTTGGACATGGCATCAGTTATCAGTTTGTGTTGCTTTATGTGACTCCGTAACAGTATTGCCAACAGCACATTCAGTAACGTTGAATCATTAAAAAATTCACCAATAGTTGGGGAAGAGAGGTTAAATTGAAAAAAAACTTTGCTTAAAAAAACTGTTAAGAATTTCTCTGCACAGGATTTTATCTGTACCATTGTAAAATACTTAAGCATTCTCACATTATGCATAACAATATAGTGTCTTATAGTTAATTTAGGAGTTAAGATATATATATATTTATACCTTGATTCTTTTTGACTTTGGGTTATTTTACTTCTGTTTAACTTCACAAATTTAATATTTTTCTTTTAGCCATTAATGTGATTTACACATTTTTTTCTATTCAAGATACAATTCAAGGATTATCTTAACATATATTGGAAGTATACATACATTATTTCTCACATTAGAAATTACTGTTGAAGAAGGGTCAAAGAAAAGTTACTATGGAAAATGTTTAAATTTTTTTATTATATACTGTCTTCACTGTATTATTTTTAAAGGTTTTTAGAATCATTAAGAAATTTTTATTTTCTGGAAATTGTTATTTTTCTATAAACATTGTTTCTATTATACTCTCTGATTATTCACATCCTATTTGCAGACTAGAGAGGGTGTTAGTCTTATAGATGGTAGCTTAAAACTACAGTTTATTTTAATATTGGATCTATATGAAAGCTAATGTTGACAATTTTGTATTTTAATCCTGTTCGAGTGATGTCATATCTCAACAAGGGATCCTTTGTTTTATTTTTGTTTGAAACACTTTCTGTAAAGTCTATGTTCATGCAAGATTTACATGCCTTATTATTTAATTTGTTAAAATAATTTATAAATTCTTTTTTTAAATGTTTTAATTGATTTAATTTAACTAATTAATTTCCCTTGCTTCATTTTTTTACATGAATATTGTTTTACTTAATTAACCTTTTAAATGCTGCACTATGATTGAAAGGAAACATAAACTAAATTTTGATAAAAATCAAATTAAAATTGAAACATAAAATATATAAAAGAAAATAAATTTGAAAATTTTTTTAAGATTTTCAGCATGTTTCAAAAATGGAATATTAGCGGGTACCATTTAATTTTTTCACATGTTTTTTAAGAGTGCGACCAATGACATTTTAATTCAAAAATTAGTTATCATATACATTTTTACGAAGTAGTTTCTTAACCAGACGCGATTAAACATTTCCCAATGGGGTTTCATCATCCCCCCGTCATAGGGGGCAGATACCCGACAAACAATTGAAATGTGCCTTGAAAATCTAATTAAAATGGGGGAATAGAACTAAAAGTATGTGTGTGGAAAGAGAAATTTATCAATTTTTCCCTGCAGAGTTTTTTAAATGTTCCCCGATGGGGTGGGGGGCAGGTTCCTCGATGGGCGTCCCCTATTGGCGCCACATCTGAAGTAAACTTTTAAATATAATTCCAAAATGAAACAAAATAAGTTGAAAATATAGTTTATAAACAGAAATTTATACATTTCAGAAAATTGTTAAAGATAATGACTTATGTTAAATGTTAACATGGTTTTGTTATGCCAATAGATGGCGCTTCGTGGTAATCGAGTAGAACTAGAGGCTGTAAACTGCAAAAAATGGACTAGTCTATTTTAGAGCTGGGTGGGGTAAGGTAAATTATTCAGTTTTTAAGAGGGAAAAATTTGTCAGTTTAAGGGGAAAATTTCTCAGTTATAGGGGATTTTTCCCTAATAGAATCTTCTGGAAAACTGAGAAGAAAATATTCCTTGCAATGAATAAGTTAAACATTTATGAAGAGAGAGAAAGAGAAGTTAATCTCTCCGGGAAGAGAAAAAGTATTGCTTACAATACAATTTAAATTAAAAGAATTCGTAATAGTGTAGAAATTAAAGTTTTGTTAGAAATTAATTGTGTGGTTTGAAATAATGAGTTATTTCCTGTCACAATAATCATATGGTTGGGAAAAAATCCTCAGAAAGAAAATTCATTTGGAATAATTTCTCCATTTTTGTAAAACTGTATGTATGATAAATTGAATGATTAAAGTAATTGTGCATTGTATTTAGCTAATGTTTTAATGCAATAATCGTAAAATAATAAATTGCTTCATTGCATTTGTATCCTTTTTCCTAAGAATTTTAACAACATACTTAATCATGTGTATCAAGGTAACATATTTCTGATTATCAGAATAAAAGATTTGTGTATGAAAGTGTGTAGCATTTTGTTTGAAATGTGTATTTAATTAAAAAATATCAAATATGTACACACATTTTAATGGAAGTAGTTTTTAAGGGATAGAAGTATATTATTGTACATTTAAAAAGTAATAATAGAATATAAATGTGTATAGATAACAATATGTAACAGAAATGTAAGGTAAAAATGTTGTACTGTTAGATTCTCTAAAAGTGAGTTGTATTTTAGGTCCTATTTTTATCTAATCTGATCATTATGTGCCTGTTATTTAGTAAATATTAAGATTGCTAATATATGATAATTTCTAGATTCAAAAATAAGTAATTCAAAGTGAAATGCTACCACAAATAATTTCTATAAATTATGGTGTACAACACAATGAAGTAATACTGATAATTTTTAAGTAGTTGAATTCCATCAATTTTTTCCTAAAAAGGAATTTGTGTAAAAAAAGTTCTGGAATCATCCTGTTTGTTATAAAGGGGTGATGATTATCTATAATGCATATTTATAGCTAGACACTGAATAAGAATAAAAAATTATAAGATATTTTTCTAAGTTATACATCAATGGGACATTATTATTTAACCTTGTTTAGTTTCCAAAATTTTTAACCTGATGCAAATACTGATAAGTATACATAATAATGAATGCATATACACGTGCTAGAAAAAGTCTACGTTCACATACTGTTGCTTACATAAAAAACAACAACAAATTTAAAACTGGAATTGGAAATTTTTTTTTTTAATTATATTTTATTTAGTTCATTTTTATTATTGAGAATAAAACTAAAGTAAACTGGGTTTGCTTTCATAGCTTTTAAAATAAATACAGGTTTGTAGCAATACTAACAAAAATCAAGTAGAAACAGTCTGCGTTCACTGTTTTAGTAGTAACCATAAAAATTATTTAAAAAGGATGATGAGCTATTTAATAGCTGGTTGGGATTAACACCGTCTTTTGAGAACATCCTGAAGTCGTTTCGGCATTGAATTATTAAGTCTTGTGGTTTCTTCAGTGCTTATCTTTTGACATCTCTTCAGCATATCCTTGCTAGATGTGTTGACGATTTATGGGCTGCAACAAATCCCATAGGTGTTCTGTAGGATTCAGATCAAATGACTGCGGGGGCATGTACAATTGATTTGGGACATTATACATGAGCCAAAGCTTCACAATCTCAGTGGTATGCTTAAAATCGTTGTCATGTTGGAAATGAAATGACGATCTTAGGCTGAGTTTGGCGGCACTTTCCTTTAAATTGTTTTTAGGACATCAAGGTAATCATATTTGTTCATAATTGATTCGATATACTCCAACTTGCCTACACCATTGCTTGCCATGCACCCCCACAGTATAACTTCACTGCCACCGTACTTTGCCATTAAGCTAAATGCTCTTTTTGAAGCACTTGTACAAGGTTTTTTTGCATACCAATTTACAATATTTTATGCCAAGGATACAAAATTTGCTCTCTTGGAGAATATCACAGTTCTCCAGAACTCTGGAGGCTTATGTATATGCTCTTTTGCAAAAGCTATCTTTTGGCCTTTGAAACATAAGACTTTTTGTGAACCACTCGACTACAGTATCTGCCCTTTTTTTAAGATTTTTCTTGTAACATCCAAACAAAATTTTTTTAACTTCTCGTGAATTTCTGTTGCTGTTTGAGTTTCCAAATGCAAATTTTTTTTCACTACGGATATCATACTTCATTTTTCTCTGATTGCAAGTTTAGATGGACGACCAGAACGAAGTTTGGCTGTGTAAACTTCTGTATATTTAAAGTTATAAATAACATGCTGGATTGATGAATACTGCCATCCAATGGATCTGATTATATCCCGAAGACTTTTTCACAATGATTTTAAGCTCATTGATTTTCTTACTTTTATCTTCCATGTCCTTGAATTACTTCATATCTCACAAAAACATTAAAATTATTACATCACAACTGCACTCTGCTTTCCACTTTTGGTTCCATATATATATATATATATATATATATATATATATGTGAAGAAATTTCTGTAATTAAAATTTTTTGTATTGAAGGTATACTAATTATATGGCTGGAATACTTATATTTTTTATTTTAAGTTTTTACAAGATACCTATTTATGTGTATGTGAATTTTTTATCTATGTTGAAGGAATATAGATTTATTTATTATGTTGCTTATTTTTGTTAATATCTTTAAATGCTGTATACTTTTAATGTATTATAAAACTCCAAATCTGTATGCATTGCCACAGAAGTTCAATTGTTTCAAATATTCCCTATAGTGTGGCATAGTGAATGATATTGGTAGATTTGTTTGGCACCCATAGCTATAAGGTTGGCCACCCCTGTATAAGAATTAACTCTTCAGTGGAGTACAAATCTTCGTTGTTGTTGTTGAAGGAAAATCCATTTTCTTATACTTTAGTTACTGTAACAATAACATGAAATATTTTTCTTTTTTCATAAACATATAATACATTTCTAATGTATGTGTGTGATATGTGTCATTATATATAATATATTCTTTTGAATATATTATATATTCAATAAATTTTCATATTTTTTTGAATTTTGTATATATATTTTAAGAAGAATTCCAGAATATTCTTGTTTGAAATTAAAGTATAAGATTAATAAATGGTTCAATAAAATTGATAGATTGTGGTAGTTGTGTAACTGATGGAACACTTTTTTTAGTTAACGCAAAGCAATAGTTTAATTATGATCTTAAGGTTGACTTGTTTAAATTTCAATTGTTAGTAATTTATTCCAAGATCAATCTATGGTGAATCAAAAAATTAAGTTTATAATCATGTAGTTAATACTTAAACGAAAAATACCCATGAATGTTAATCATGGACAAAATGCTCAGTAAACATATATAAAAATGGCTTAGCATTTTTTTAATGTATATTAAGGAATAGAGAATTACTTTAAACAGATCAATTCATATGAGTTATACAACAGTTTCTTTTTCACATATTTGTATAATTAATGTGAATAATTTTCTTACAATGAAGAGGAGGAAGAAATTACAACATAAAATATTTGAAACATTTCATTAATTCAAACAAAGTACACAAGTGTGCTTACATCCCTTTTAATTTACCTAAATGAGTATTTCTCCATTGAATGAATTTTTTTAATTATATATCATTTTCTAATATATATCAGAAATTTTGCAGTAAGAAATATCCTTCATATTGAACTTTACAATAAGTGCTACAGTTAAATTATCAACATTCAATCTCAAAAAATCTTTCAAATGCTGAATTAGTTTCAGACCATTCTTTAACATATTAGAAACATGTTTGGTAAAAATTCTGCACTTCTTTCGTAAACTTTTCCACTTTGCCCAGATTTGATTCTTCTAAGTTTGACAATTTTCTTTTTATTATTAAAGGAATAAATTTTTCTTCAAATTGTAATTTTTATTAAATTATTTTATTTTTTTTGTCTGAAATACCATTTATCATATTTTACACCATTTTAACAGATAACAATGCAGAAATGTTCTGAAAACAGTAATACAAATTCTTAAATTTTGTAAAATGTTTATTTCAGTACCTTAACTTCCAAAAATTTAAAAAATACAATGTGTTTTCTTTATTTTACCTTCTAATAATTTTTAAAATAAACTTGATAAAAAGTAAGACAATTTATGATTAAGATTATTATATTTGAGCATGCACAGGAAAATTTTACCATTATTGACTGTACATTGTAGCATTTGTTGATTGTTTTTGATTTAGCAAAAACAATTGATATTAGGTACCATTTTATAATATGTGGATTAAACATAAATACATACAATACAATTTTCATTACATACATAAACCAATTTCATCAAATCAAGACTGCGAAATGCCACGATATACAGCCAATAGTGGAAATCATCCCTGTACACATTGGAACACAGTATTAATAATGATGGCAGTGATTGATGTAACTTTTTGTTGGCTGGCATTATTAGACAGTATAACATGCAAGTACTGAATTTTCTAGATTACACTTAAATCCGGTACATAAATACAACAAGTAGAAAAACAAGCACAATAACAGTCAAATATTTATAATGCTTTTTTAAAAATACAACACAAAAGAAAAAAACTAACAAACACAAATTAGAGAGAAAAAAAACACAGAAAAAAGTGCCCAAAGTCATAAGCCCTCTCTATCACTCCAATATCCAGCAATCTCGGAGTCAATCTTGTAGAGTGCCTTGCAGCGTTGGAGATGTTTTCCATTCATTAACATGGTTAAATTATAGAGGTGGTAACAAGTACTATAATAAACTTCCTGATCAATTTAAATGCTCTCCCAAGCAACCATGGCCTGTCACTAAACGCAGCCGACCCAGTTCTTGCCATTAATTTTGACCTGTATCTTGATTGGGAACAGTCTAACTCTACCACAGATTTATCTAGAGTAAATATCGTTATAAAGATGCAATTGCAGGATACAGCAATTTGGGAAATTCAGCTGCAATAAAAATAGTAATTTTACATTACACCTTTACAAACTAATATATCATAATTATAAATAAATTTAAACAAAAGTATGACAGCTTCAATTCATATTTACCAATAGATACTATACAAATCTTTCAGATTTTTTAAAAACAAATGAATAAACTTCTATACAAACAATGTCAAAAAGTCAACATTATTTCAAGCAGAAATATTGAAATACATTGTACTGAAAGCATTTTATAACATGAGGCAGGTGGAAAAATCCCTCTACACACTTTGCATTTCTATAAGGAAGCTGGCATCACTAGCTCTCATGTTTACTAAAGGTTTGATCAACTTATTTACACTGGTCTTTTCAAGTTTAGGATATGTAAGTAGGAGTAATAACACACAGATAAATCTAAATATATATATATTTCACTTTTAGGAAATTGTCATCATTACAATAAGGGATTAAAATTCATAAACTGCTATTGTTTTTTGTTGATAACTATTAAAAGGTAAGTTATGCATGTGAATTGAAATGTTTCCTGAAAGTAAGTTTCTATCCACGCCTGATTTGTAACTGTTATAAATATTCACAAGTTTTACTAATGATAAGACTATTATGACACCTTATTATGTCATACATATAAAATTCAGTTTTTGTTTAAAAAAATAAATGTAGTTGACTCATTAACATGTATTAGAATGCTAGTAAATATGCAAAACTGGTTTTGCTGTTTTTTGAGGACAAATTTCAGTGCCACAAATGAACAATTATATTTTAGGAAACTGTAGAGAATAAAAAAAATTGGTTAAATATTTTAAGGTTTTAATTTAATTTTAAGTATAAGTAAAAAAAATAAAAACATAGCAACATATTTTTTCATAGGCAATGTGAGCAAATCAAGCCCAATCATCAAAAATATTATTAGTATAACTGCACCTGAAACAATAAACACTATGTCTGAAAGTTAAGCCTAAATGTTTATAACAATGTTTAATTTACGATTTTAAACATTAAACGGTAATTATGTATTATCACAGCAATCGCCAACTCTTCTAATAACTCATCAAGTGTGCAACCATATGCTTCATTTCATATAATGTCGCCAACAGGTTGCGATAATATGCAAGTACCCATTAAATTTCAGAAGATTTTATAGGAGAATGATAATCAAATTAACTCAAAAGAAAAGTCACAAAGATGTTCATTTCAAAAATTGGTTTAATTTTGTTGAATCAAAGAGATTATCAAGCAATGTACTTCTTGAAACTATGGATAAGGCACAGTGTGTGTTGTTAATTTCACCATTCTGCAAGTAAGATACATTTCATCATTTAGTTAGTGACTCCAAAAGTGATCATACACTTACAAATCTCTATAAAACATATGAAAATTAATATATCAGAATTATAATCTTTTAAAGTAATATCTGCAACTTATTCTTAATGGAATAATCAAACCAATTTGTAAAACAAATTGTGACTTACTATTTTGAAAAATTAATAAATAAAAACTTATAAAAATCTTGGTAAACTTAAAAATCTCACAATAGTTTTAATTATTTGTATTTTTTTTATTAATTTAGCACTTAGTAGGATATCCTTTAGTGTTCACAATAGCTTTTAAATGTGTTAGCATAGATTTTTGAAAAAAATTCGGTTGAATTGTCGAATCGGCCACTTATCCCGTCAAGTGTTTTTACGCCAAATCGATAATTGCTCCAAATCTGGTAACCCTCGTGGTCTTGTATCAGTGAGGAAGTCAGATCGCTGCGTAAAAACGCGCTAAGTTGGCGATTTTTCAAAATTTGCTGGACCAGTGGCCAATTCGACAATTTCACCAAAAATTCACCATTTCCTTTTGTAAATTCTGCATCAATATACTCAATTCTTTAGCGATTACTGATATTATTTCACATTTTGTTTGTCTCCTTCTTAATCTAATTTCAAGTTCTCTTAATATATACTCTTTAGTATTTAAATTAGGTGAATGAGGTGGGTTTTTCAAAACCTGGGGACAATTACACACCAGTGAGTGAATATTAACGTCCCACTGTTCAGATACTCGAGGTCTTTTGGCAATGGGACTTGTAATTTTGAACCATGGTCAAGTGACGAGGACAATACCTTAGCTGGAACCTCCCTCTCCTAACTTCCACACTACACCAACAGGAGGATATCCGAGCTCTTGACAGATTTTACGTGCTTCGCTCCCCTACATGGCGGGACTTCAGTGGTGTGTACTAGGCTCTTACTCATGATACGCCACAGGCTACCGTAGCCAACAGAGGCATACATTAAAAGCAGTGTGCTTGGACTCTTACCTTGATAAAATATAAAGTTGTCACCAATACCTAAATTTTAAGCAGATAATTTCAAGTTGTTAAGATCTTGCAATTTCTAATACCCCCCCCCCCATCAATACATATCAAATTACCTAATACTGAAGCTGACATACATCCCTCCTCACACACAAGAATACCTCCACGATTCACTGTTCGCACAAAATTCTTAGGATTAAGTTCCTTGCTTATTCTTCTTCACACTATTATATACTTGCTGGAGCCAAAAATGTTGAATTTGTTCATCTGCAAATTGGAAATTATTCTAATATGTTTCAGTTTCAGACTTGTTTATCATGGATTTAGCAAAGAAAAATCTAAGCTTTCTACTTCCCAAACAAAAACTCTTCTTTTAGCACAACATTACAGTCTTGAGTAATCTGACTGATAGGAATACTCTTCAACCAATTTTGGTAGAAATTGGGGAACAATGGTGAATCTTTCAGCTAATTCTGCAGAATTGTTTGCAGACTCAAACAATAACTTTTGATAAATTTACTAACAATAAATGGAAACTTGTGCAAACTATTTTAAACGTCCTTTTCTTGAATGAGTTTCTATTTTAATCTTTAAAAAGCTTTATCATATACTGCCCCATTGAATGAGAAACATTTTTGTAATGTTTTACACTGATTTACCTTTACTAATATTGACCATAACCAATTTTCGAAAACTTTTTATCTTGTATAACTACGAGCTATTTTTATGCAACAATAATAAAATAGAATATTTTTAAAAACAAACAAACCAAGATTAAAACGAATGTATGTCACCGCATTGCAGGAATGAAAGAAAAGAAAGAGTAAAAATCAATATTTTAAAAAGATATTCATCCAAAAGTGTTTTGGTGTACTATTACTTTAGTTACGCAAATATCCTCCACATTAAAATCATCCACTCATAGGCAAGGGGAAACCTAATTGGCAACCATGCATATAATGAATCTGCACATATGAAATTTAATCTCAGGCTCCCACATCCAAGTAAGCATTTAATGCATCTTAAAATGAACTGATGTTAAATTGAATGCTTTTAAAGTCTACTTACATAGGATATATTGTCATTTCTCTTCAAGAACTCCTTTTTCCATGAAGTTTTAGTTTTACAACGAGTTCTGCAAGAAAGGTATATTTCATCATTTAGCTATGCAATCTAAATAACAAATTAACAGAAACAGATACTAAAAAGTGAATGCTTATTTCGTTAACTTACCTAGTATTTATTGGCTAGCTTCTGCTTTTTGTAAGTCTGAATTCTTCATGACACCACTGGGACCGAAAGATTCAAATAATTCGCTCAGGACTGCGAAAATCAATCGACGATATTTTTTTCTGTGTTTTTAGCATTTGCATTAACAGAATCATCTGCCATATTTTTTTTAAAAAAATTATTCACAAAAAAAATCTGCTCATATTTACAACTATCATTCTAAATCAACAGACAACAATATGGCGCACACACAGCTAGCTATTAGATTTTGGCGGGATAAATATCTTCCCTAATCCCTACTTTCCCTAGCTTCAGTTCTCCTTCCACCCGCTCACTAATAGAACCAGCTCATTTGTATTCAGTATTCAGGCGCTAGTATCGAGTAGATGACCTACTCGATTACCACGAAGGAGCGATCGAGATTATAGATGGCAAGCTGAAAAGGCCAGAATCCGTAGATGCTGATGCTCCAGAATCTGTAAGAAAACAGTATAAAGAACGTTGCGATTTGTACAGAAAAGCAAATAGTTATGCAAAATCAAAGATCGCAAGTACTGTCACTGATGCTGTGTATCAGAAGATTATGGACAAGGAAACAGCGTTTGATGCATGGGAATCATTAAAGCAGCAGTTTGAAGCAACTTCAAAAGATCAGTTGTTTAAAATTTGTACAGAGTTTTTTTGCATTCAGCTGGGTTCCAGGAGAGGATGTCTCAACACATATTGCAGAGCTAAAAAGTCTTTGGGATGAAATGAATAATGGACTTGAGGCTAGAGAGGACAGCAAGTTGCCAGATTTGATGCTAGTTTGTAAAGTATTACATATTTTGCTTTATCAATTTAAAACCTTTAAATCCAGTTGGATGTTGTTAGCTGGAGATCACAAGAAGTCATTTGAAGAATTAACAGGGCAGCTGTGTATGTTCGAAAGAAATTTTACCAAAGTAGAAGACGGTAGCAAAAAAGCCCAGGAAGCCCTAAAAGCTACAAAATCAGAAAGACCCAGACAAGAGAGCAAATATAAGTTCAAGTCAAGAAAGGAAGATAGCTGCAATTACTGTAAGCGAAAAGGACATTGGGTAAAAGACTGCAGAAAATGGATTTCAGATGAAAGACCACCAAAGAATAAATTGAGTGATACACAATTAAATACAGTGTCAGCTAACATAGTATTAATGTCTATATCTGAGGAAGTCTGTACATCAGAGACTAGCCCTACATCATATTGGACTGACAATAGAGCTACTAGGCATGTCACAAACTGCTACACATGTTTTGTTGACTTCATAAAATTTAATAGTCCTTGTGGCATTAAAGCTGCTGGAAATGAAACATTAGTTGCTCTTGGGAAAGGCACAATAAAAGTAAAATCCACTATTAATGGAAAATGCCAGGAAGTTTTTCTGAAAGATGTTTGGTATGTTCTATAGATTAATAGAAATTTATTCTCTGTACTTGCCGCTCAAGACAGAAATCAAAACAGTGAATTTGTTTCGACTCCTACAGAGTGCTGGTTAAAAGTCAACGGCGATGTGGTGCTGTATGGTTCTCTCAGTGTGAATGGTTCCTTATTCAAAGCAAATTTTGAACCAATATTGCCCAAAGAAATAACAGAAGTTCATACTGTTGTAGCAGATAGCTCCTTGTTACAGTTGTATCATGAGAGATGGGGCCACCAAGATAAACGTCACATCCAAAACATGTTTGAAAAGGAACTAGGTATCCACATCAAGCTAGATAAAGAGTTATGTGAGCCCTGTATTTATGACAAAGCACACGTCATCATTTGGCACCAGGAAGAAAGCATCTGAGCCTGGTGAAATGATTTCAGCAGATGTTTGTGGACCATTTGATGAGTCATTCTAGAAGAAAAGGTATCTGGTTGTTTTCAAAGACAGCTTTACAAAGTTTCGCTATGGTTACCTAGTAAAAGAGAAGTAAAGAAGGTGTTAGAGCACATGCTTGCACATACAAGGACATTGGGATATTCTGCGAAAGAATTCCTCTGTGATAATGGTGGAGAATTTGATAGCAAAGCTGTTCTGGAAATTTTACATTCAAATGGAATCACTCAAAGGCTGACAGCACCTTACACCCCAGAACAAAATGGAGCCAGTGAACGAGAAATGCGAACCACTATTGAAATGGCCAGAACATTCAAATACTGAAGTCCTGACGTCAGTTTCCCTGCAGTTAACTCTGCCATAAATATACTAAACAGAACAGGAAAGTCGTCAATAGAAAATGTAAGTCCATATGAGCTTTGGCTCAAAAAGAAACCCCCCAGTTAAAACACTTTCGCATAATAGGATCTCCATGCTATGCTCATGTTCCAGCTCAGAAGCGAAGGAAAATGGACAAGAAGGCCATCCAAGGGTACCTTGTTGGATATGATGGAGATGAATGATACAGAATCTGGCTAAAGAAAGAACACAGAGTAATTTTATCTAAAGATGTAATATTTCAAGAAAAAGCAGGCAAGTGTGATGACCATACAGAATTGAAATTAGAAGACGGGATAAAAGAAGATACAAATCAGGGAAAGTATGAAGAACAGCTCATAAAAATTGAGGACAATCCTATAGAAAGGACACAAAGCTAAGAAGACTTAAGTGATTCTGAGAGTGATAGTGAAGAAGATGCTGAACCTTCATCAGATAGACAGCTGAGGAACCGCTCACTTCTGCATAAACCAAAACGGTTTGAGGATCATATTATGGAAGCAGAGTCATATTTAGATGACTATAATCCTGAAACATATGAAGAAGCAGTTAACTTCAAGGATAGCACAAACTAGAAGAAAGCCATGGAAAGTGAAATGAATTCATTAAGTGAAAATCATATTTGGGAGCTAACAGACCTACCAGTTGGGGCTAAAGCAATACCCTGTATAAGTGGGTTTATAGACTCAAAACAAATCCAGATGGCAGCATCAACAAGTATAAAGCCAGACTTGTTGCGAGAGGTTTCAGTCAACGCCAGGGCATTGATTACAGTGAAACATATAGTCCAGTAGCCAAATTAGGAACTATAGGAGACAGTTTTAAGCATTGCAGCTGAAGAAAGGATGCACTTGACTCAGTTTGATGTACTAACAGCATTCCTTTATGGAGATCTGGAGGAAACCATATATATGCAACAACCAGAAAGTTTCAAAGATGGTTCAGGAAGAGTATGTAAACTCAAGCGCAGCATGTATGGTTTAAAACAATTACCACGCTGTTGGAACAAGTGTTTTTGTCAATTTTTAACAGATCTTTGTTTTAAAGCAAGTGAAGCGGATCCATGCCTTTACATTCGGGAAAGAAAAGGTAGAAAATTGTTAATAGTGTTGTATGTTGATGATGGATTAATTGCTGCAACTGACCAACAGGACTCTGAAATGTTCATCAAGGAGCTGAAAATAAAATTCAAGATCTCAGTAGGAGAAGTTTCTTGTTTTCTAGGTCTTGAAATTGAGTATCATAAAGACAACTCAATAACGATCAGTCAAAAAGGATATGCCAGAAAGATACTTAAGTCTTTTGATTTTGAGGAATGCAAACCTGTGGCTATACACCCATGTTAAAGGATTGCAGATTGCAAAAGTCTGAAACCAAAAACTCTGATTTTCCATATAGGCAAGCTGTTGGTGCCCTTATGTATCTGATGGTGGGTACCAGGCCAGATATAGCATATAGTGCAGGATTTCTTTCGAGATCACTTGAAAACCCATCTACAGAAGATATAGTCAAGGTAAAGAGAGTATTCCGTTACATAGCTGGCATAGTTGGATATGGAATAACATACC
Organism: Trichonephila clavata; assembly: GCA_019973975.1. Lineage (NCBI taxonomy): Eukaryota > Metazoa > Arthropoda > Arachnida > Araneae > Nephilidae > Trichonephila > Trichonephila clavata. Next base: position 207,303 of record BMAO01016218.1, on the reverse strand, counting down.
ATGCTACAGAGACAAAAGGTGTGCTTCATTGTTATAGTGATTCAGATTTTGGTGGATGTACCAAAACAAGTCGATCAACCTCTGCATATGTTATGATATATGCTGGAGGAGCTATTTCATGGCGCAGCCAAAGGCAAGCAATTGTTGCCACTTCAAACTACTGAAGCTGAGGTTATAGTAGCATCAGAGGCAGCCAAAGAAGTAATTTGGCTCTGCAGACTGATTCAGGGCATAGTGAACTTGAGGGAAATTCCCACACTTCAAGTGGACAACAGGGCAGCAGTAAAGTTGTCACACAACCTTGAATATCCTCGAAGGACAAAGCACATAGAAATAAAACACTTTGTGCGTGAGAAAGTCTTAGAGGGAAAATTAAATGTGAAGCAAGTGTCAACTGAGAAACAAGTGTCTGACATTTTGACAAAACCCTTGATGAAGTCAAGACTATTTACATTGTGTAACCAAATGGGACTGTTCTGACAAAATCCGGTTAACAAGGGAAAGTGTTAAAGATAAGGACTTATGTTAAATGTTAACATGGTTTTGTTGTTATGCCTATAGATGGCGCCTGTATCTCTCATTTGTAATTATAGTTTTTCTTATGTAATTTCTTCTAGCTCTAGCCACCTTGTGTGTAGGTTGTAATTTAAGTCTGTGATAATTCTCGTATTCCGTAAATAATAAAAACTTAAACATACAATCATTTATTAGAAACAATAAAGGAAAACATCAGTAGGACAAAGAAATAAACAAATAACCTTCATATCAAATTCTCAAAGCTAATAGTATAATAAAGCAAAAAAAAAAAAAAAAAACTAGAAAAACACAGATTTACTAAAATTCTTTAAAGTGAAAAATAAACCATCTGTGCTTGCAGAAATTTCGATTTTGCCACAAGCAGCTACTGGTAGAACAGACTGAAAAGTATCTTCATCGATATCTTCCTCGTCAGTTAAACACCCACTTTCTTCTAGGGGAAACTGACAAATATCAATAGGTTCTTCATTATCTGATTGTGTATAAAAATATTCCAAAGTCTCTTCTACAGTCCGGAATGGCTTTGAATGTAACACCTTATCAACATAACGGATATTCACTAACTGACGAAACACAATATAATGTAAGACCTTATTACATGACGTTCCTCTCCAAATAAGACATACGCTACATCTGTCAACAAATGCACGTAGTAGTTTTGCTGCAGCTGAGAAATTCACTTGAGATTGTCCAGAAACGGTTGAAAAGGGGGAGGGGGGGGGAGTTGAGAGAGAAAGCCGAACCTAAAGTCAAGTCATAAATATTTTCTTTTGACAAATACTATAAGTTTTTAGTGTTCTGAAATCTTTTCCCACTCTTCTGTGAACTATAAACATAATAACTGCTTTGTCTGAAGAAGTATACCTTTACACGCCAATGTTCCATTTTTGGTACATTGAAATTTCAAAACCGATAGTAATAAAAAATAACGATATTTTTTATGATATCTTGCAGTCTATAGTTATAAAATGATCATTTTTAATTACTTTTACCAAATGATAAAAATTCTTTTTCAATTTTGAATTTTATATCAAATTTTGCCCGATGAAAAGTAGAAAAAAATGCATAATTTAGAATTTTTTCTCAGAGAGACTATTTACTTTAGAAACAGTACTTCAATTTCAAAAAATTAATCCGTATTTTTTGTCTTAAAATAATTTTTATGGAACAATATGAATAAAGTTTAATTTTTAAGAAAATTTCAAAATTGATGTTCTAATAATGGAACATTGGCGTGTAAAAGGTTAAGGTGGAGGACGCCATTATATATATATATAAAACGGTGCCTATGTAAATCAGATGGCATGGTTTCCTAAGGAGCGGTGAATGGAAGTGGGACGTGAAATAGCGGTTTTCTCCATATTCATTGTGATCGTTTATAGCGGTGAAAACGTTTCATTGGACGGGGTCCCCCCCCCCTCGATTACGATGAACATTTTCCTACAGAAAAATGAGTTCAACTGTATATAGATTCTAAAAAACGGTGAAATTTTGAAATAATTAGGTGACATTATACAAAATAATGTATCACTATTTTTTATTTATTTTTCCAAAATTAATTAAATAATGTGAATTGAGTTTTAAATGTATATTTGGTATAAATGAGCTTTTTCTTTATTTTATTAAGTATAAGGGACTTGATGCTATTTTAATTAGATATATTGTAACTAGACTTGACAAAAAAATATAAAAATTCTTTAATTTTAGCTTGTTTTTTCTAATTCAATGTTTAGATATGAGCTGAATGAAATTAGTTCTTTATTGAAAATTTGTTACAAAATGGTGTTACTTATGCCACCTGATGGACAGTAATATCAGATCAAGACCCGTGAAACTCATCGCGGCAAAGGGCGGCATGTACGCCTGTCGTTAGCACATGGCTTTGAGCAATACACAGGTGACAGTGCGATTTGGCGCGATGCACCCCAATTTTGAGGGAGAACACCCTGGGGTGGTCAGGGGCCTCTCACCTCTCCTCCCCTTCCACCAAACTCATGAGAGGACTACGGCTCGACAGCTATTTTGAGTACACCCCATGCCGTGAAGGCACTATACATTTATAAACAGCCGTGCTTTTTCCGGGATCCGAACCGAGACCCAACCTCACCCGCAGCATCACTACAAGGAGAAAAAAGACTTTCTCAAAAATGAGCACGTAGACATACTCAATTTGAAATGAGAATGTTTGTATCAGATTTGAACGCATGCCTTTTCAAATGTGATACATTACAGGTTCTCAAAACTCTCCCAAAATTGTTAATTAACACTCTCAGACAAATTAAAAAGATATTCAGGATTACAGAAGCTCTTTTAATATACCGGTTACATATTTAAAATGTTGGGGTTCAACAACAAATTTAGTTCTCTTAAATCTTCCGAACTATATTTCGTATCTACCACACTACACGCGGAGGAACACATGAGTATTAAAATAATTAGTGTTGTTGTCAATTTTTGTTGTTATTTCTGATTTTCTTTTATTTGCAAATCAAAAAGTACGTGACTTATTTTAAACATAAGTTAAAAATGGTAACATTATATATTACACTCTCAACATGATCATCTCTTTCTGTGATAAATACACGCTCTAAATGTTTACTTTATTTTGGCGGATTATTTAATTAGGCGCCAAGCAACTTAATTTAGCGATAGGTGTTACGAGAAATTTCAAAGTGGAATTTTGCAATGAAAATAAATAAATTAAAAAAAAATAGTAAAAGTTTTCAGTGTTATGCTCATTTAAATTAAGTTGTTTTGCGACCGGAATCAATCGCCAAAAATCCAACACTCTAATCCAAAATTGAAGAACTTTATGTGTGTCGTGGTAAAAAGGCCAACTTCTAAAACCCCATTTTAAATTCTCCTTTGAAAGGTGGTCGACCAATGACCAATACGTAACATGAATAAAACTATTGTTTTACAGTTTAATGTGCTTGTATGAATTGTAGCGTTAACATGTTTGAATATGCGATATGTGTGGTTTTCCCCATTGACTGAATATGGTATTAAGTTTTTAACAAGCACTGTTACTAGAAGGTGCCTTGAATGTAGAAAAATCAATACAACTTCAGACAGCCCATTGTATCTAAATCAATACTAAAAAGATTCAGGATTTAAATTTTACTACATTTTCAAAACCCCCAAAATTACTTTATTTCTTCGTGCAATATATTTTTGCCCCCAAAGCACTTATAGACCAAAAAATAATAATTTTAAGTATTTTTTTGCTAGTGTAGAATAATTTTAGTTTTATTTTCATACTGAACTCTAAAATGGTTTGCATGTTTTAAAAAAAGGTATGTTTACAAAATAAGTTTTTGTTGACAATTATTAATCTTTATAGGAGACTAATTTTTTGAGAATTTTAAAGTACTTCTTTAACTCTTTCATTAAGTTATAGAAAATGTCTTAAAAGTTCTCATAAAGAAATTATTTGAGTTTCAACAATTTCAATACACTTATTTTATGATTCCTTTTACTCTCATATTTGAATGGTGATAGAATCTCTAAATTAACTGAACAGAATGAGCGAAATTAGCTATAAAATTGAACGTAATATATTTCAAGAGAATGTTTTTTACTCTTCGGTGTAAACATTACGTATAAAAATTAAATCTACTTAACTACTAACATTTAATTAATGTCTTGTCTTATTAATAATTCAAATACATTGTTTAAATTAGATTTATAAGTATACCTGCATATTATCACAACCTTTTGGTGACATTATATGAAACAAAGCACATGATTGCCAATTCAGCGCACAAAACACATGCGAAATTGATATTGCCATCTTGGCAAGTTATCTGAACGTTGACAATTGTTGCCATAATATGCAATTACCGATTTATCTCATAACATAGTACATAGATTTATCTCATACATAGTAGGCTATACTTTCCAGACCATAAGGTTTTGCTTTGTTTGAAAACAGTTGGGATATTTCTAAAAAATCTTATTAAATTGATATATTTTATAATAATAAAGGGACAAGCCCTGTCACACACACAATGTAAGTTTTAATTCACAACATATTGATCTTCTGGTTTATAATAACCTTTAATGTGATCATAGTGTTTTGTTTATTTGGATGAAAATGAATGAGAGATATATTAGATTCTTAATATTTAACCCGATCAAATATATTTTACACTTTTATTTATTAAAGGAAGGAAGAGAAAATTTAGGTACTTACATATTATCACAACGAGGCCAACATTCAAGATAATTCGCTAAGTTAGCAATCCTGATTTTTTCCCCAAGTGTTGCACAAGCTAAATTGACACAACCATGCGCTTCGTTTCATATAATCTTGGTGGTTGGATCCTAGCAGAGCCCACACCCTTGGCGAAAATTGTTTTTGTTGGTGATAATTGCGTCATCTTGGTAACCCTACTTTGATACACTAGATATGGTAAACCTAACTATTTCTGGAATTTTTGTCATTTTGTAGGCGAGCATTTCAGATTTTGTTGTTGGACACTGGGTTGTAAGTATTGCTGAATGTGCGAGTGAGTATACCTAAGAATTTTTTACTTTGTTGAATGCGAAAGTTAAGAAAGAATTGATTGAATAATGTAGAAGGAAGAATTGTGATTGCTTCGAATTATGAATGTCCTAAATGTAATGAGCAAATGGGATTATATACAAACGAAAGAGTGCTGTTTTGAATAGATTTGAATGGAGATGTCAAAAAAAGGTGTGAATATGCATGATGTTTGCAAAAGTATAAGAAAGAATTCGTGGTCTGTTACGCGCGCGCTGTACCCTACTCTCGGAAAAGATCCGCAGTAAGAAAGTAAGAGAATGCTGTTTTTTTAAATTTTTTATCTTAAATATATTTGAATAATCTCTGTATTGTTTACATATATTTTCATTATGCAATCCCCCTTGTCCCGCTATATTCACTTGCCGCCGTTGTCATTTTCGCCTGGTGCTTTTTTCAGTTTGTCGCCAAGGGTGTGGGCTTTCCTAGAATTTTACACAGGTGTGTTGTATATGAGTAGTAAAATGCAAGAAATCTGTCAGTCTGACATACAGAAAGCACCATAATAATAAAAGAAGTAATTCTTTTTCCAATTATATATAGGTTTTGCATTTCTTCATGTAGAGCAAGACTTTGGTGTATTTAATTCTACTGTATTAGCTGGAAAAATATATTTATTGGCATAAATATTTTTTTAACAGATGAAGAAAGTTTCTTCTTTTTAGATGAGACATTGTAATCTAATTCCTAAAGCTGGCCCTTGATAGTTTCAGTGCGGACTTGTATCTCAGAAAATTATCGTAATACTTATTCGTATTCAATTATACTTGTTGACTTTTAATATCAAGTTTTTTCCCATGGAATTACAAAAGCAGAAAAACAAGATAGGTAGTAGAAACCTTCCTTAAATGACTTTTTTATTTTTCAGGTTGGAGGGGAAAGGAGACACCTTGTCGTTTTTGGTTTTTGAGTATTGAAATTAATGTTCTAATTTGATTTTGGTACACTATGTACCAAGTGTTGTTGTTGACAATCGTCAAGTTGGGCAATAATATTACAATATGGTTACCAATATTTTTAAATTTGGGTCTGTGATTGCCACCCATTATTTTTTATTATTATAATTTTTAATATTTTCTTTTGAAAATTTTTTTTTTATTATTTATTATGTATATTGTGTTTGATATTATTATCATAGTATATTAAAATGAATTTTTCATTAATTTATATTTATCGCAGTATCCTTATTATTATCAGACGATTTTAAGTAGATTTTTTTGACAAACATAAACATTTCCATGCTTTCCGTTGTCTAGATTGCAGTTTTAGTCTTCTGTCATTTATTCATAAGTGGATATTTCAAATATTATTAGTGAGTATTAAGATTTTTTATTAAAGAATATTAGGGATCCACTTTCAATTTTTATGGACTAAAAGGATTACACCAGAATTTGCACTTTCTGTCTTTGTTTTCTAATAATTTTTTTAAAAAATTCTTATTCTTGATTAAGATTTTGCTTATTTTGGACATCATGATAAGCATGGCAGCAAAATGAAAATAGTTTACAAACAGGTTAAATAATTTGACGGCAGTGTTTTATTGCAGATGTTTACGATGCAAATTTGCATGACCACGATAGTAAATCTACCAGAAATAATACTTTTTTCACTGGCAGCTAATTGTAATTTTATTTCAACTTTATTTTTAATTCATGCATTTTTAAACCTTCCTTGGTCAATAAAATTCACAAATAAAACTTGGAATTTTTGATGTATTGAAAATTATTCAAATTTTATTTTCAATATACTCAAATATATTAACAACACACTTAAAGAATCGGATTCATAACATTTCACCATCAATCATTTTACATCCTGATAGTGATTTCTTTTTTTGGTTTGAAATTTTTTTTTAGTTTTTAACAGTTATTGTTTTTGTTCCAATGTGTGGTATTTTTTTAACAATAGTTTTATAAATATGAACTTCAGCAAGACATGGTGGCCATGGTAGCTTAATGGTCTAGATAAGGGACTCGTAGCTGGCGTGTCATCTGGTTCTGCTGAAGACCCGCCCTGCAGTGTAGGGGAGCAATGCACGTTAAATTTGTCGAGAACTCAAATGTCCTCCTGCTGGTGTGGTAGTTAGGAGAGCACGGGTGTCATCCTCGTCACTTGACCATGGTTCAAGATTATGAGATCCGTCACCAAAAGCCCTCGTGAAGCTGAACAGTGCAATGTTAATATTCACTTAGTTACCTCGAAAAAATTGTTTTTTTAAGACAAAATGTCAAATGCGAAATTATTGGCACCGAGAGCAGCACGACAATAAAGTAAGGAAAATTAAACTGACTCAGAGGAATGATTTTATCCAGTCGCCTTAACCTGAAGTCTTGAATCAAATTAACCTACATCACAGTGATCCTTCAATCACTCAAGCATCTTCTAAATAGTCCAAATCACCAGTATTTGGCCACCAATAAATTCGTAAATCAGTATTGACCAAATTTCCTTTTAAGAACAAACTTTTATTAAAAAGGTTAAAATATAACAAACGTCTTGACTATCAAGATTACAATAACAATGTGCACATTGGCTAGAGAAATACCTAGCTACTTGACTTTCTTTAGCAGACAGATCACTTATAGTACATTGAGATGACGTGGCTTGGTATGTGATTTGCATGTGAGGAGTTGCCGTACATTTATCAAATCGTTTGCTTAAATAATCACTGTCAAATCAATTGTGAAAAGCTGAATCTCTAGTCTTTGTAATAATGTATATGTTTCCTATAAATATGTTTCTTGTAGTATGTGAGTCTTAGTGAAGAGGGTTACCCCCCAAATTGTCGTTGCGGTTTTACCGGTTGAACGCGATCAACATAATGCCCATCCCTGATGTAATGGAGTTTATCTTTTATTTTTCAATCATAGCACACACACACACACACAAATATGCTTGTTGATTTCTCACAAGTTACTTTTAAGTTTTATTTAATTTTGATTATTGAAACTTGATTCAAAACTTGTATCAGAAATTGAAATTTTCCGATTGAATTTTTTTAATTCAGAGTTTAAGTTATACAATTTCATGTTCTTAATTTAGTTAAAACTATTTCAGTTAAATTATTTAAAGTATGTGTGTGAATTCTTATGGAATGTTTAAGTTGAGATATAATTTCAATGTTATCTGACTTGAAGAATCATATTTGTTAACAAGTTCATAATTTTTCCCCCTCTTAATAGTTAGTTATTTACTATCCATACTGATGTAAAATTAACTTTATTTTTACTGTTTGTAATTGAAATTATGAATAACTTATTCTTGATATAAACAATAAGTGTTCTCTTTTTTACTCTTCTTAACTCTTCTCCTTTTGTTGGTCTTCTGAGTTTACTTTATTCCAGAATCCTAAAAATATTAATAACAATTTGTATATTGGCTCTTTTACTTTACTTCAAATATATCAAAACTCAATCAGTAGGGTCTAGAATGTGTGAAATGTTAATTTTTAAAAGTCAATAATATATTAATTTTTATAACTTTCACATGTGTTTTTTATATTAATTTGGAAAAAAAAATATATTGTTCTTTTTCTCTGGTTTCAAAATTTTGATACATTTAAATATCTTTTCAGAAAGCCTTGTTCACTTCTAAAAATATATATATGTGTCCAGTTGAAGGTATATAGGAAAAGAGAGAGTTACAAAGGTATATTTGATCTTTTTCATATATTTTGGTGTACTTCCAGTAAAGGGCACTTTAGTTAAAATTTTATTTCACAGGGGGAAAAGGCAAAATTGGCATTTTTGAATTAATATTTGCAGAAACTAGTATAATAAGCATTTAATTTTTAGAAGATTTTTTAAAAATGTTATAGGTTTGAGATTCTCCCCAAGTCTCAAAGGTGGGAGTATGTTGTGAATAGAAATGATTTGTGTTAATGAGTGGCTGCATGGCGCCACTTTTTTGTAACTGTGAAGTGGTTGTGTGACGTCACTAAGCTCTGTATATAAAACGGGTGAAGCAATCACGTGTGCTTGCTCGCTCGGCAGTTCTGAATAAAGTTAGTTTCTTTAATTTGCTGGCTGATGAATGAATCACTTTCCACCAACGCCCAGCATCTGGTAGATGCAGCCCACAGAACTTAAGAATTAATTGTGTTCCGAACAACCATCATACTGATGTAAAATTAGTTTTCTTTATTTTTCTATTTGTGTCAAAATGTATGAAATGTGTATTTACAAAAGTCAATAATATATTCATTTTTAACGCATTCACATGTATTTTTATAATAATTTTTAAAATATATTATTGCGGTTCCTCTTGGGTTTGATAATTTCGATACGTTTGAATTTCCTTTCAGAAAACCTGGCTCACTTCTAAAAGAATATATATGTCCAGTTGAAAATATACAGTGATAGAGAATATTACAAAGGTATATTTGATCTTTTTTATTTTGGTGTACTTCCAGTGAAGGGGACTTTAGCTAAAACTTTATTTGGCAGGGGGAGGGGGCAAAATTGGCACTTTTGAATTAATAGTTGCAGAAACTAGTATAATAAGCATTTACTTTTTAGAAGATTTTTTTTTCATGATATAATTTAAAATTATCTTATATATAGGTACCTGGAAATGGAAAGTATTATTTTTTAATTGTATTCACTGTATGCAAAATTCACTTTCTTATTTCTTCTGGAAAAAAATATCAGTAAATTTGAAACTAATGAATGTATTTATTAAATGTTTTATAAATGAGAAATTCTTAGAGCTATGTCTTTTACGCAATTCTCTGCCTAAGTTAACTTTTTTATTTCATGTTAAAGTTATTTATTGGATTTCTGAACTAATTCCAAGATTTTTTTTAATGGACTTCTTTCTTAGGTATAAAAGCAAGTTAAATTGTAGCTTTGGTACCCATAGCTGGAAGTATACCTGTTTACTTTATTCTGAAAATTTTCTTAAATATGCTTAGTATATTTCCTTTTATTTCAGCCACATATATAAAGAAAAAATCAGTAAGCAAGACAGAAGATAATTATTTGAAGATGGAGTCTCAGAAAGATTTTAAGATTGGTGATTTGGTCTGGGCAAAGATGAAAAATGACCCTTTTTGGCGAGCTAAAATAGTAAGTCCTCCAACTGTGAAAGGAAAAGCTTACAAAGTCAAAGAAATGTAAAAGAAAAAGTCCTCTGTGCCGAGAAAAGCTCAACATTATGTCTGATTTTTTGGAATAGAAAATTATGTCTGGATATTGGATAAGAACATTGTTCCTTATTCTGAAGAAATGTTAAATGAAGTTACTAAAAAAAAAGAAATGTACGTCCTACTCCAAAACAATTAATGAAATCATTGAAGCAAGTGGTTCAATTGTTTTGAATCGCAAACATGTGAAAAAGCCGAAGAACATGCAGAAGCCATCTAGAAGGTCTGATGACTATTCTGCTGGAACTTCCAGCATTTCTTCCTTTCGGATTTCTGTTAGCAAGCCTATAGATGTGGAACCCGTGGATGTTAGCACTGCTGTAAAGGAAAAATATCTGAAAACGAAAATAGGATTTATAGGTTTGGGAATGCTAGGACGAAGTCTGGTGAAGAATCTGTTAAAAGCCGGCCGTAATGTTTCTGTGCGGAATCGAACATTTGAGAAGTGCAAAGAATTTGTTGATGCAGGAGCCCATCAGTTCCCATCACCTTCTGAATTAGTTGTGAACTGTGACATTATATTTTTTCTCGTTTCTGGACTAGAAGCAGTAAAATCCATAATCCTTGGAAATGGAGGTACACTCATGTCCATAAATTAAGGATAATTCAGAATCACACAGAAATTGAACTCTAAAATAAAAATTTCACCTGTAGAATTATCACACACATCTTGAAGAAGAATATGCAAATTACAGGAAAACACCAGATGGCGCGGATAGTATGTCACAATGACGAGAGTGTAAGAGAGGGGTATATAAGGAATGGTGGCAAAGAATTAAAATCGTTCACAAGCGCTTTAAAAGTCTTTCAGTGTAATAACCGCATAGTTATGGCACAAAGAAAGCATTTGGATGATTTTTTACGTGGTAGAATTATCGGACGACTGGAATGTGGACGTATGCAGCTGGAAGTATCCGAGGAACTTGTAATCACCCAGAGTGTCATCTCCAGGCTTTGGCAACGATTCCAAGATGATGGTAATGTTAGTAGATGTTACAGCACAGGTCGCCCCCGAGTTACAACGCCGAATGAGGACCGGTATTTGGCAGTTACTGCCAAAAGAAACTGACGGAGCACAGCATCAGACCTATCTCGTCAGCTCTCTTCAGCTACCGGTACAACAGTTTCAGGGCAGACCGTGTACGCTTAGGGCACATTGGTCTATATGCTCGTAGGCCTGTCAGATGTGTTCCCCTTACCGCAACTCATTGTCGCCTGCGATTAACCTGGAGTAGAGAGCATGCATTGAGGACACCGCAACAGTGGTCTTGTGTGATGTTTTCAGACGAGTCCAGGTTTAGTTTGCAGTCTAATTCTCACCCGACTTTCATATGGAGAGCGCCAGGTACCCGTTACCACCAAGAGAACACTATTAAACGACACCGTTATGGTGGTGCAGGATGGCTCATTTGGGGAGGAATTATTCTTGGTTCCAGAACTGACCTGCATTTTCAGAGTGTAGCGATGACAGGCCTAATCTATCGGGATGTCATTCTGGAACAACATGTACGTTTGTTTCGGGGCGCCATGGATGCTGAATTTCTGTTTATGGATGACAACGCCCTTCCTCACCATGCAAACATTGTAGACGAATGCCTTCAATCGGAGGATATCATACTCACCGGATTTGAATCCAATAGAGCATGTGTGGGATATGCTTGGCCGACGAATTGCAGTCCGCCAACCTCCTCCCACCTATTTACCGGAACTTCGGAGGGCATTGCTTGATGAGTGGTGTAATATTCCCCAAGATCAGATTGATAATTTGATACTCAGCATGCGTAGGCGTTGTAAGGCCTGTATTACATCATCTGGGAGACATACTCCGTATTAACCATCATACTAACCATGTTTCCACTTTTCTACAAGTCGACCGTCCTGCGCTCCGGCTCGCCGGGCCAGTAAGCGGCCTGACACAGTTCTCATCTGCATAGTTATTTTTTCACCATAGTTACACCTTAATTTTAATTTACTCTCACACCTAGATTTTTATCCTTACACTTTAATTTAATTTGCTCACTTTAATGCAATTTACCTATTCTAATGCAGCAAAGGGCTAAGGTAAAGCTGAACCCATGCAGCCCCCAGTTTTTAATGATTGGAGTTAGAGCTTCCCTGCGGGAAGCATGTACTCCGTCAAGCATTCAACTTATATACTAACCATGTTATACTGTTTTTTGTAAATAGGTTCTTTTTCGAAATTTGATCCAGGGAGTAAAAATCGCAATTTTTATTAATTATGTCAAACGTATAGCATCTTTTTTGCTCTTTACCTTTTGTTTAATAAATAGACTTTACAAATAAGTCAAATTTGTTTTGCTTCTGTCTCTTTCTTTGCCTGAACTTCGTTATCCTTAATTTATGGACATGAGTGTATATATATATATATATTTTGCAGGGTCTTGAAAAATGCAAGATTGGTATAAAAGGTTATGTGGAGTTTACATCTATCTACTATCAGAGAAACTATTCTCTTTAGCAACAGTACTTCAATTTCAAAAAAATTCATCCATATTTTTCGTCTAAAATAATTTTTATGGAACAATATGAATACAATTTAAGTTTTCAGAAAATTTCAAAATTGATGTTCCAATTATGGAACATTGGCGTGTACGGTTTTGTACACGCCAAGCTAAAGAACTGCGAAAGCTAAAGAACTGTGCCGCTCTCCTAGGAAACCGTAACTTTTCTAGAGAACGGCTTCCTCTGAACGAGTCCGCAACCATCTTCCTTTCTCCTGGGCAAGCAACAACGACCGCAAAGGAAAACTTGAGTAGCGTAATGACTAAATGCCTAATTTCTTTAAACCCAGAACATCGTAAGCACTTTTACCAAAATTTGTTAACAAGAGTTTATGATCAATATTTTAAATTTCTTTTTGAAGTGAAACTTTTTTAGGCGTGGGAGTGAATGGGAAATTTTCCCAGTTTTGCGTAACAGTGAAAAAGCGAACTGAAGTAGTGATTACCCCCCTTCCCCCGAAAAGTCGCCATGGTGAGGAGATAGAGCGCGGGGGGGGGGGGCGTGTTCACCAAGTGACTTGCGTCATATCCGTGAAAAAGTTGGACGATTGCTAAGGGGGAATTGTGCATCAGAGGTTTTGAGTGGGGCATTGGTGACATTAAGTGGGTACCCTTTCTACTCTCATAACGAACTCGCGTAGCGTGTTTTCGTAGTTTCTCTGTAATGAACGTGCCGTTTTGACGTTTGAATAAACGCATCCAAAATATTACCCTCACATGGCTCTTCACGTTATGAGAGTGTCTGGGGTATTGTGTATATGTTACTAACGTTCGTGCCAGAATTGCTATGAATAGCTTCTTGTAAGCAAACACAGTGAATTCTGTGAGTGATACATTAAGTTTGTATTATTACTTTTTATTTCCCTTGAATTAAAATTAATTCTGGTCAGAATGCCTAGAACAAATGCAAAATGAGGAAAAATGTTTCGTGAAAGGAAAAAAAGGAAAAAAAAGGAAAACTAGCAGAAAGAGTGCAGGCGAAAGTCTATATATCACCAGGTAGTTCTTTCACAGTTTTTATCATCTTTATCCATAAAGTTTTAGTGCTGTACACACTAGAGACTGCTGCAATCATTAGATCCGATAATGATTAAAAGCCGATTATCTTAACTGGAGACTTAAATGTTTTTGCTTCAGAAGAAGCAAAGCCACTCACTGAATTCTTGAAATGGACACTGAATTTGACAATGAATACTGATTCTAGAGAAGGAAAAACAATATATGGAACCACGATTGATGCAGTTTTCTCACGTTTTCTTGATTGACTACAATCGAGGAATTTTATATCCTACTTCAGTTACCACACACCTATTGTGTCTTTCTTGGAAAATAATGATGCAGAAAATTGAATAAAAATATTATTTTCATACAATAAATGAAGTTCGAAATTTATTTGATTAAAGAAAGTTCTCTCAGTAATTTAAAATAATTAGATCTATTCCTGCATTTACGACCAACGTCACCAAAGAAGTTTCACTTCTATCGCGTGGCTTTCCACATTTTTTTCTTAATTTTGTGACGAATCATATTTATTCTTATTCTAACTTCAAAAATCTATGGCAGGTTTAAGACCACAAGTCACTTAATTCTCAACCAGATTGTAGTTAATATTTCGAAATAGGACTCAATGCTCCAAAAATGTTTTAACAACATCATAATCTTAAAGTGTTGAACCTACTTTTCCTTACATTAAAAAAATCCTCAATATATATATAAATATTATATACATATATTATTTAATTCTCTTTAACTCTCTAAAAGAGTTCCTCAAAAAACCGAACAGCCAAACTATCCAATAGCCGCATCTTGATTAAAAATACCTCAAGCCACATCCTAGGTCACTTTTTTTTAATATTTCAAATTTAAAACAATTCAGGGTCATTTGACAACTCATTGGGAATTTTTCTTATCCGCGCTTCTAATATAATTATTTTCAAAATATTATGAATTTTAGATAAGGACTCTGCCACCAGATGAAGCCACGATGGCGGAGCCATAGAGTAATTTTACTCTGTTATGTCTGGAGCTTTAGTATATTCTGTGCAGTTTATTAACAAGTAAATTCTGTAGCTCGCTATTAGATTTCTCAAGAATATTTTCTTAAGAAATTTTTTTTTTGTTATGCTATCTTTTCTGTTAAATTTTTAAGATTATTTACAATGAGGAGATGCATTCCGATCTATCGAAATCGGAACTCAAATTTTATGTGCCATTTACCAAAAATTATTAAAGACATTTGAGGTTATTATTACTCACAGAGGTTTTCTTTACATTCTGCTTTCACTTTTACTGAAATAGAGTTTTTTTTTGAAGAAATAAAAGCGAAAGCAATTTTTTAAAAATCTTTTTTACTAAGCTTACATTAGATTTCGCTTAGTATAATTTTTGTAAAGTGAATCAGAGCTACTTTAAAATAAAAGAAATAAAATAGTACAAAAATTCTTTTCCCTAAGTTTTTCTAAATTTCTATTCTAAATTTAGTTATTTGCTTATGAAGACATTTTTAGTTTTGATCTTTCGGTTTATTCAAGATTTTTCTGAAGCAATTTTTCACCAAAGGGGGGGGGGATGTTTTGTGGTTTTGTTGATCTAAGTTAAGAAACGTAAAACATTACTGAAATTTGTAGATACAGTTAAAGCAAAATCCTATTTCGCTTAACAGAAGAAATGTGGTAAAGTTATTTCAAAACCAACAGTTTTACTATGTTTGATTTGGTTTTTGTGTAATACAAGCAGTATTGTATCAGTCGTATTTCTGTGGGATACATGTGGTACATCATCATTCAAATAAATATCAATAGCCTATTAAAAGACTAAATATGCAGTTTATATATATAAATACCAAAAACAAGTAATATCCAAAAAAAAAAATTTAAAGTCAATGCCTACTTAGGTCAACAAAGAAATATTTTATTTTAGTTAATTTTTATAAAATAATTACAATTAATATAAATATGTATGACAAAATCACAATATTAAGTGGCAAAATACCTTTTAAATTAATATTAAAAACTTTTTAACCACGTTAAATTTGTAATTACTTTCTTTAATAAAAGTTGAATATAATAGGTAAGAATTTATCTTAAAACCAGTGCAAAATGTGAATGCTGTCTAACCAGCATATAGTTATTAAAACAGCTTTTGTTAAATTTTTGATGACGATTTAACACAACCTAACTAGCATATAGTTGTTCAGGTTGTATTAAATCTTCATCAAAAATTTAACAAAAGCTGTTTTATCCAATGGTGCTACCATCTACAGCAATAATATCGACTGAAATATATCTTTCAAACTATAATTAATTAATTAAATTTATAATTAATGAATTAATATTTGAAAAAACTGTATAAACATCTAGTGTCATTCACTGCAAATTTAAAAAAATGCATTTGTACTTGAGTGGATGAATAAGAAATATTTTATTAACGATTAAAAATTTGAACACAAGATATATAAATGCACTGCTGGACACCGTAAATGCTACACCCTGAAGGAAGCACGCAAATAACATGAAATTTACAACATGCATCAGCGGAGGTGAGATATGCAAATGATTAGAATTTCAGCGCAGACACACATCACGCACTCCTGTAGCGCTACCTCAAAGCGCTATCTAAGGCTTGGAGATTTCGGCAATTGTGTTTTTCTTGTGGTTTTTCAAAAAACGATCAGTTATGTCTCGTTGAAAACAGCGATCAGCTTTTGATCAAGTATCCGAGTTCGACAGAGGAAGGATAGTGGCTTACCGAGAATGTGGATTATCTTTCAGGGAAATCGGTAGTCGTGTTGGACGAGACAAAAAAACTGTAATGCGGATATTTGACCGTTTGTTGCAGGAGGGTAAGACGGACCGACGTGGTCGATCGCATCAACCTCAGTGCACCACTTCACGTGAGGACAGGCAAATTCTGCGTATGGCAGTGTTGGATCGCTCAGTCACATCACGAACCATAGCACAGGACATTGAGTCTGTAATGCATCATTCAGTGTCTGTGCGTACCATTCGACGCCGTTCACAGCAGAGTGGTCTGTCCACAAGACGTCCATTGCTTGGTCTACCCTTGACGCAGAACCACAGATGTCTCCGCCACCAATGGTGCGATGAAAGAAGGATGTAGGCGGCAGAATGGAATGAAGTTGTCTTTACTGACGAGTCACGCATCTATCTGCAACACCACGATGGTCGGATTTGAGTCTGGAGACACCGTGGAGAGAGGATGCTGAACAGCTGCGTTATGCACCGCCACACTGGTCCTGTACCGGGTATTACGGTATGGGGTGGTATTGGATATCACTCTCGCACTCCTCTATTATTCATTGCCGGTACTTTAAACAGCCAGTGCTACATCTTCGAGGTGTTGGAGCCAGATGTCCTTCCTTACCTTCAGGGCTTGGCCACAGCCATATTTCAACAGGATAATGCGCAACCACGCATAGCACGTATTGTCCAAAGGTTCTTCGTCAATCACCTGATTGAATTGCTTCCCTGGCTGGCTCGCTCTCCGGATCTTTCGCCGATAGAAAACATGTGGTCCATGGTTGCTCACCGATTGACCCAGATTACACCCCCAGCTGCCACACCAGATCAACTTTGGCAACGTGTGGAAGCTGCTTGGTCTGCTGTACCCCAAGAACACATCCAAAGTCTCTTTGAATCAATGTCGAGGCGTGTGGCATTGGTGATCTTCAACAATGGCGGCTACTCTGGCTACTGATTCTGGCAGGAACCAAACTTCACAGAAGTCTATAAATTTAATCACTTGATACTTGGTCAACATGTTATCTACAAATGAATTTTGTTGTGCTATCTCTTGTCTTTCTTGGTGTTGCATTTACGGTGGCCAACAGTGTATATGTAACGAGACTGTGAACTATATAATAGTAGGAATTGAGAAAAATAAAGAATGTGGGTATCTATTTCTCTCAAGTTGGATTCACACTAAGCTCTGAACCTAATGCATGCAGCTGATTGGGATCTATTTATGAAAGCTTTACTCATTTTGGCTACAATTTTCAGTACAAAAAGTGGCCCTGGCAGTCTAGGGCAGTCCATGGTCATGGACTCATGGTCCCCGTTATCGAGTCCTGAAGACCAGCTGTGTAGAAGAACTGAGCCACGTTAAATTTTTCTGGACTCAAAGTTGTCGCGGTCCTTCGGCTGCGGGTGTGAGAGGGTTCGAATAAAAAACAGACCTTTTCTAAAGTTAACCTTTTTCATTTAGCCTTTAACACTTATGAGAATTTATGAGCCTTAACGAGAATGAGTAATACCCCTGTCTACTCTGCGACCCGGCTAAAGGTGTAGGACGATTCGACATGATAATCTTCCCGTCTAGACCACAGATATTAAAACAAATGTTTGGCGCAGTATAGCCGAAATCGGCTCTTGCGCCAATAAACCCCAAAATCACTCACTCACTCGCCATGATAATTTCTAATTATTTATTCAGCATCCTAATTAACTCAAAAACAAATCAATTAAATCAGATTAAATAAGATGTTTCCAAGTAGCGAGCAGAGGATAAGTGACAAGAGTCGCGTTTTTGGAGAGTACTTTTAATAAATTGATCCACTTTTTATTTATCAATATTCCACCTTAATATTTGCTTTAAACTGTAGATACGTGACTAATTGCCACTTAAATCCCTTTAATAATTTAAATATCAAAACGCGCTATAAATATGACTAATACCTGAACTGTATATTGTCTTCTTTTCTTTTACTTGGCAATCTTTCAGTCTTTTGGTAGCTTCTATTAAATAGCAATTTTCCACTCTATAACTATGTATCTCTTTATAATTCTAACTTTCTATCTCTCTTCACTCACACTGACTTACTAACGCTCTTCCATCTATCTCTCCAACTTATATCTCACTTTATCTCGCTTTAACTAACTTTTAGCAAGCAAACCTGAACTATATATAATAAACTTAATCTGCATATCAAGGTTTCTTCTTCAGAAACGGGTTGTTGATTTTCATAGGTTAAAGATTTCCCAAGAGGGTTAATTGGAGGACGCGTATAAATCCACCACAAATGCACTCTGATAACTAAACCCGAGGAGCAATAAAACTTATTAATCCTATTAGATAAATATAATTACTTATCTTATTAATTCTCCTGAACACTCTTGTTGTTAACTTGCTTAATCGTCAGCCATAAAGTGGATGACTTCCACCTATCTCCGAATCCTACCCTTTGGAATAAAAAACGAACCGCGACCACCGGTCGCTTACACTATGCTTTCCATTTAGGATCAATTTTCAGCCATCATCCCCTCTACTCCATGACTAGCACTTACATAGAAGTTTGCGTTTTCATAAAATCTTGTCCTCTCTACGGAAAGCGATCTTCAACTAAAATCACAGTTAAAAAGAGTGTTTTCCCCAAGAGGATTGGTAGAAGCCCGAATAGAACCCTTTACAAAGTCCCTACGTTGGGGTGATGTGGAAGTTAGGGGAGTGGAGTGTCGATTCAGGTGTTATCATCGTCACTTGACCGTGGTTTAAAATTACGAAAGCCGTTAACAATAGCTCTTACTTTAAGCGTGACATTAATAAACATTCACTCAGTGAAAAAAAAATTGGTAAACCTCACAAATATCTATGGTTTAGAACAGGGGTCAGCAACCTATGGCAAGTATGCCACATGTGGCTCGTGGTACAATTCTCAGTGGCACTCTCCACTACTCTATAAATTTGTCAATTTTTGTGTAATTGAAAATTGATAAATTTGTCATGGACCTTATTTGACAAACGTCTTCAGAATTATGGACATTTACGTAATTATGAAAAAATCTGAAAGATAACTCTAAAGATAAATTTACAGAAATTTTGTAAATTATTAAATGTTATTACTGGAGAGATTTAATTGTTTGAAGGGAGAAAATTGCATGTATTCTGCTTTCCGCTTTTGGTTTTACATATCTAAATAAAACATCATTCTTCATATGAAAAATATTTCGAGTGCGCAAAGAAATTGTTCAACAACTGAATGCTCATAATCGTGTCAAATCGAAATTCACGCATTGTACCTTTGATTTTGTGATAAGAAAGTAGAGCGGTGGTTTGCACTAAAATTTTTACCTTTTTATTTAACTTTAATGAAGGGAAATACTTATATATATATATATTATGTTCATTTCTTATTTTAATAAATATGCCTAAAAATGCATAATATATGTATAATTTTAATTATTTTTATTATTGTTGAAGAAATAGTTACATTTTAAGCTATTTGTTATTATTTTAGGAAATATCTTTAAATGATACAAAATTAATTTATAATAAAACTGTAAATCAATATTATTGACTTCTATTATCTTACTTTGCATACATTATTGTGGGAATCGAAATGTTTCAAAAACGTCCTACTGTGTGGCTCGCTGAGTCATATTGGCAATTTGTTTTGGCACACCAGAGCTAAAATGTTGCCAATCCTGGCTTAGAACAATTTATTTAACGAATATATAATGATTTTTCCGTTAAAAAATTTTTTTTGGCACAGGATTTAGAAAATCAATTGAACATAAATCGTTGATGCATCTCCGCTTTTTGTGATAGGTATGTTTTGCAGAACTTTTTCATAAACCGAACACATTAGAACTTGGCTTACAATTTTTATAATTTAAGTAGTAGCTTGGGACTCTTTAATTTTCAAGTTTAATTATCTCCAAAACTTTGCCATCGTCAATAAAGAAAAACTATCCTTGTCATAAATTTTTATCAGTTCGAAAGAAAAAAAAATCCTTTTGAAAAAAAATTTGATAAACACATGAATGAATATTTGTTTCTTTATATTAAATTGATATTCAAATCCATACGTAATTTATAAAATCGATCTTTTTTAAGGTGACTGACTGTATGTTCGGAACCGCGAACTTGGAAAAAGCGTATACAGAATAGTTTTTCGGTATTTACAGTCAGTTGAATTAGAATATACATATGAAACTGTTTTACAAATAATAGCACATGAAAAAAAAAATTATTTAAAGGCAATTTTTTGGCAAAAAAAAAAAAAAAAAAAAAAAAAAAAAAAAAGAGAGAGAAAGAATGAAATATTTTCAAAAAAAAAATATTCCTTTTTTTATGCTTCTATAATAATAATATTTTGCTTTTATACAGCTAGGACTTCTACACCTGGGTTGAACTAAAATTTTTGAAAAACTCGCATTATTTTCAAAGTTACGATGAATCGAAATAATAACAGGTGTTTTTCGTTAAAATTTTTCTAATCTGATATAGTAAAATGTAAATAAATCCACTTCTAAATAATATATTTCAAACATTTTAGATCGATCTCGGTATAGAAGTCTTAGCTATATATAGGCAAAATATGATATTTTTACAGAATCATTTTTCATTAAAAGAAAATGTTTTGAAAACAGGCCATTCTTTCTTTTTTTGGTCAAAATATTGCATAATGCAACCAAGACATCATACACATTAAGAAAATCAATTTTTAAAATTTAGTATTAAAAATAGTGCATATTTTTCTGAATCTAATAATGTGTGACACTTATGTGTTCGTTGATAAAACAACTTTAAAATATGGAAAAAAAAAAAAAGAAAATTAATGAAAAAAATGTAAGCAAATGCCCACGTTTCCTTTCACACATTTTAAAATATAGTTTTTCTTGTGTTTAATGTATGTAAACAATTAATTTGTTTTTACTTGTAAGGAACAATAATATTTTTCTCTTTTTAACACCTAATTTTTTTTGAAAAACTGGTTTTACACGAGAAAAAAGGAAAAAAAATCGAGAATTTAAAACTTCAAAGTTTTATAGTTTTTACAGAGAAATTATTCAATTATTTTATCAAACTAACTTGTAACTTGTAAATAGTAATCTTAAAATAGTAAATAGTAATAGTATTTCTCTTTTTTATTGAGTTTTCTTTTATTTTCAAAGTAAATTAAAAGGATAATTTGATAGTTATGAACTTCAAAATAATCAATGGAAAAATAACTGAAATCGTTAATAAAAAAGATGATACTAAGTGAAAAACTAAGAAATACCTACGAGAGAGATTAAGAACATTGTGCTATTCTCAGCAAATGTGTGTATATCTCAATAGGACTGATTTTTTAAAAAAAAAAACTTAAATAATTTTGATTTCTTTTTGTGTAGGAATGCTGAACTTCCTTAAATTCCAATGTAAGAAAAATGTTTACAAGTTAAATGCTTCTTCAAACACAAGTGTATGAAAAAATTTAGTAGAAAGTTTAATAGCAGAGAAAAAATAAATAGAAAATTTATCCGGTTTTTCCTTAGCTGAGTTCGGGTTGGCGAAACGTACCCTACTCAGAGACGTCTTAAGGCATGGGCCAACTGGACCTGTGTGGGCCCTCGTTTCGTTCTCAACTCTTTCTTAAAAAGGTCATGATTCGGATAACTTTAATGGTCAAATATTATTCCCGTACATATTCTCCGAAAAACAGGGAATTTTAAAACTGCATGTCACCAGGCAAAAGTAGTCAGACCGTATTATGTGATGACCATTGTTCATGTCTAGGCCTAGGCCTAATACCTTAAACAATCATTTAACTAACTCATTGAGTCGAAATGCGGCCATCGGTCGAGCCGGTTTGAGCCGAAGTTTTTGAGATTGAGAGTCGTGCAAATTTATTTGTTTCATTTAACAATGCATGCTATATACTGTGTATGTTTAAATATCTCAGGTAAGGCCTACTTTTTCATAGGAATCCAGGGTCTCAAATTTTTTTGTCTGGGCCTAGGGCCTCAAAGAGTCTTAAGATGACCCTGGCCTTACTGGCTCATCCGAATGTAGCTCGGGCACTGTGAAAACTTAGACTGTGCAATCGGTCTTTCTCGAATTATTTCGCATGTGTTTTTTTTGGTTTCGTGTAATTAAAAAGTAAAACTCGGTAGAATTTTCTGCAAAAAGAAGACGCCCTTCTGCTGAACAACCTCCCCCCTCCCAAACGCTTGTCTGAAAGACACTGTGTTGACTATATTCCCCCAAGAGAGAAGAAAACTAATCCAACACGACATTGTATTATTTGCGGCTCAAAGAGAGACGGCAAAGAGGCGAAGGTAAGAAGAGAAATAAGAGATTCCACTCTCCAGATTCTGGTGTTGTTATGTTCAGCACCTTGTTTTCGAATTTATCATACACGATCAAATTTTGATTAATAATTTCAAATAATTATTTGTGTAAATGCAAAATATGCAAATAAAATTTGTAATTCAAGATAAAAGCTAGGTATTCTAAGCTTTATATTTATAGTTAGTGTGAAATGATTCCAAAGTCTAATGATTTCCTTTATACAGAAAACCACTTTATATACAGGTAAATTACTCATTTATTTAAATAGATTTTTTTAAGAATAATTTTTAGGAAATTTTGTATGCGAATGATGCTCCTATGTTTAAAAATATATGTATGTTGGAAAATAAGCATTAAAAAATGACATTTTTTAATCTAGAATCCAAAAATACAATGAGCCTTCAAGGGGTTAATCAAAAAGTTAGAGTTAATATAAAAAAGTTAATAAGCATTTCTTTTCTTCTCATTTTAATGTGAAATAAATGTTTACAAACTAACTACTTAAAACACAAATACATAAAATAGTTCAATGAAAAGTTTTTCTTCTTTATTTATAGAATATTAAATAGAAAGGATTATTCTTTGTTTTTTCATTATTAACTAAAAATTATTGTAAGTATTACTGTGAGAAATACAGTGTTTTCTTCCATTCGTAAAATAATTTACTCAAATTGAAATAATTTTGAAAAATTAATGTTTTTCTCATGATGTTCACTTTGTTTGCGTTTTCTGTGTATAAAAGTTTTTTAAATTTGAAATAAAAATATGTAAAATTTTTAAAAATAGGTTTACGTAATTCTTTAAAAAATAGTTTTAGATAAGATTAAAAAAAATCATAGTTTTACGGGCAACTTTTTAAAAATGACTGGACAGAAAATTTACAAAAATGGCTGTCTTATTTTGTAGAATATCCGCTAATTATAATAATTTACAACTTTATTAATATAATTACCGAACTTTTCCGATTTTTCCCCAGCTCTCATTAAGTAAAAACATTTAACACAATTTCCAAAAGCCTATTTACTCATTTTCTATAGTAAAATTATAAGGTTTGCTGTTTTACAGGCGTCTATTGCATAACACGGTAAATGTAAAACGCAGTTTCAATATTACACGGTACAAAATTTGCAATTATTATAACACGGGTTCGTTATTACTAGACTCAAAACTTGGTATAAGACTTGAATTTAATATTGCACGGTTTTGATATAACATGTTTTATAAAAAAATGAATATAATTTTCGTTCAAGGAGAGTTCTCAACTGGATTTTTTTTTCAATTGCGTTCAATAAGTATTTTGAGTTGCGTTTCACTTCCAATAACGCCGATGATTTCGATAACATTTGTAATATTGCATGGGTTTCTTATTTAAATTTAATTGCCCTGAAAAAGGAATAGCTTTAGCCCCAAAATTTGAAAACTTTTGCTGTTAAAGATTTTTTAGTAGTAAGTAGCAGAAAATTTAAAAGAGAGTTCCAAAGTTCTTTAGTTCCTTATAGAGAAGTTCTCAAAGAATTGCAAGATTGGAAAAAACAGATAATTGCAAATACGCCAGATAACTTATGAAATGATGGAGAAATAACTAGTGAAGAGGAGTTTTAACTAACTTTGAGAAAACAATATAGAATGGCTGTGATTTCTGTTGAGAGTGATACTGAAAATTAATTTTGTAATCCTACTAAGCCCAGTTTCTTTTTTTAAAAATAATAATAATTATTATTATTGAATATATTTTTGTTGTATTTTTAATTTATGTATTTCATGTTTTTTTTAATTAGAAATTTGAAGTTGACTTATATTTTCATTCGTATGTTTTACTGGAACAAAATTTCAGTTATAACATAAAGTTTGACACCTTCAAACTTGATTTTGATATAACACGGTGCACATTGCCTTGATTTATATTATTTCAAAGTTTTGTATAACACGGTGTATATTGCCCTGATTTATATTATTTCAAAGTTTTTTCGTATAACACGGTGTATATTGCCCTGATTTATATTATTTCAAAGTTTCATATAACACGGTGTATATTGCCCTGATTTAAATTATTTCAAAGTTTCGTATAACACGGTGTATATTGCCCTGATTTATATTATGTACAAACATAAATAATTTAATAAACAGATAAAATAATAATTTAAATACATAAATAAAAATCTCGTACAGCACGGTTTCGATATAGTACGGTATATTAACCGTATTATCCGAGGGTCAGCTGTAAAAAAATTCAGGAATTCCTTGTATAATTTTTTACGGCATTTCAATATAACTCAGTGAGTTGCGGAAAGTCGAATTACTTCTCTTCCTAAATTTATACGAATTTTAAAATTTTTAAGAAATCCCCCCCCCCCAAGTTTTTTGTAAAGAACTTTCTAAATATTTACAGTGCCAAAATATTGTTTTGCTTCACTATGTTTCTATTTAATAGAGTAGCAGCAGAGAAACCATTATAACTTTAAGACTACTGTGATAAATGACTCTTTTTTTTATTCAAAAAGATAAAATGACTCCTATAAAAATAACTCTGTTTTCAGCATTTCTTCATTTTCTCTATTTTGACAAAAAAATTTCACACCGACTAACATGCATAAGAAAATCGATTCAAAAAATATTTTTCAGTATTTATTTTTATTTAAAAAAAAGGAAATACCGTCTAGAAAAAAAAATCTAGGGGAAAAAATTTAAAGTTCTACGAAGAGACGCATAGATGAGAAATTCCACAGATTTGTTCATTTTTGTAAACACAAAATATCTTATATCAGTATTGTTGTATGAAATTTGTTTGCTCCTACTGTTGGGCACAGGTGCTGGCAAATCCGGGGAGGGACAAAAACTAATTTTCTTTTCTCAGCCTTAAAGCTAAGATCAGGAAAGGATCAGTCAGATTGTGGGGAGGGGATTTGAAGTCAGTAAAAAAGAGGAAGAGATTCAGTCAGAGAGTAGTTCTGGAATTGGTAGAAAAGTAAGGAAATCGCATAAAAAGAAAAAGATTTAAAATTTAACACGTAGGGTATGAAATCGTTTTCAGAAAAATAACAATATATGCTATAGCGAAACTCTTAAAGATGATCCAGATTTTAAAATCAATGAAAATAGGAAATAGCCGAGACTATGAGAGAAACTCGGCTTGGTATTATAAATCATAAAATCCTCATTTTTCTCTTCTAATTTGATGTGTTTTAAAAATTAGTCACGCTAACAAATTATAATTGTCCCAAGAAGGGTGTAGGGTTAAGGGTTTATTGTATATATATATATATATATATATATTTATACATATATATGTATATATATATATATACAATAAATAAAAAAAATCACAATTTCTCTACAAGAGAGATATGAATAAACATGATCGAACTAAAAAGAATTGAAATTGTAAGATAACCGGACAATAGATTTTAAATGGAAATAAGAAAAATTAAAATAATAGAGTTAAATATAAAAAAATATAAAAGCATGGATGCTACAGTATTATAAACATTGTTGACTTAGAACAGCTTAAATATAAAATAATTTGTATAAAAGTGGGGTTGAACATGTTTTGTGGCCAGCCAACTTTCCCCCTTTCTGCCCTTTCTGTTAATAATATTGAGCAAAAACCTATTGAAAATAATGAATAGAAAATCTAAATCCATTATAAGAAAAAGGTAACTTACCTAAAAATTGCATTCTAAAATGCATAGCCCGCACTAAATCTGAGTACAATAAACATGTTATTGCCAGATTCTGGACACAAATATAAATTCAAAAGCATAGTAATGGCTGAAAAGTAGCTCATAGCAAAAGTATGAAAAGAATAGAAATAATAAGAATTGTAAACATACTACCATTATCTTAGGGACACTAAGATTATATGATTTAAAAAAAGAATAAATTAAATTAAATTAAAAAAAATTCTTATAGAACAAGTAATTTTATCTAAAATTAGAATTTGGAGGTACCTCTATCTATCTAGGAAGGATAATAAATTTATAATAATAACCTGTTAATAAACTATGGAAATGTAATCCATACTATTTAGAATTTCTTTATTCAAATATCTATTAATGAAATTAATTGAGTATTTTTGAATTAAACAATATTTAGTAAAATGAATATAGTTTATTTTTTATTTTTTTGTGATTTATTTGAAACTAGAAATTTATTGCGTTGTGTGTAATTAATAAAAGTATTTCTGAATATAGGAACATGTACATTACTCTCCCAATGAGGCATTTTTATAATATATATAACTATATAAAAAGAAATAATGATTTAGTATCTGAAGAAGTATTGAGAATTAATAATTATAAAAAATTCTTTCAAAGTTGCCTAGACTATAACTATCCAGCTAATTTTATTTATAAATATATGCCATCAAAGTTATAGCTATTTAATTATTTTTATTTTAAGTATTCATTTCTATTTATTTTATAGTATATAATTTTACTGTTATATTTCTTAATATATTTAGTCTATAGTATATAATATTCTTAATATATGCTTATATTAAGTTTAGTTACTAAAAATATACATAGATGGCGCCTTTATTCTTAGTATTACTGTGTTTTTTTGATGCAGTGAGTCAGTACATTAGTGGAATCTGTATACATCGGGTAAGATTAGAGTTTCTTTGCTCATTTACATTATTGTTAATTATGGTTATATTCATTATTAACCTCTCTTGCAAATATTTTTGTTTATACATATTTATATTTGTCTATTTCTTCCGGATTCCTATGGTAATTTAATATTGCAATTTCTATTCTATTGCTGTTATATTCACCCACGTGGGTTTTAGGCTTTTGCCTTAGTTTATACTGGAAGCTATTATGTAGAAACAATTTCTGCTGCAGGAGAAGGTTGAGATCTCACAAACAATGTTTAATCCTGTTTCACTGTCCTAAACCAGTGACAGCTCGAGAAATCATAATAGTTTTCCCCTCTAGATACATTTCTTTTTAGTTTGTCATGGTTCCATGTTCTTGGTTCTTCCGGTCTGATCTTAGGATGCTTGGGATTTATTAGTCTTCTTTTGAATTATTTACTGCTATATATATATATATATAAGCCTTCTGAAATTAACTTAAAAATTTAATTATTCGTAAAAACAAGAAAACAGTGATGTATTCAGAGAACATTTAAAATTCATTTGAACGAAATTGTTTCAATTATTCAACTAACATTTAAATTTTTTTAAAATAAAGCGTTATATTATACTGAATGTATATTCAACAAATTGAAACTATATTGATCTTTAATATTTAGAGGATTTATTAAAACAAAAATGTATGTGAAGTTATAGTGGAATAATAGAGACATTACGAATTGTCCCTATTTGTTCAATTCAACATTAAAAAAATATTTCCACAATTAATTCAGGTAGTCTCTTTCTGAATAACATTTTAGCACACACACACACACAATTAAGTTATCTCTTTCTGAAAATATTTCATAGTAGGATTTATTTCTAAGAAAGAGGAGAATCTGACAAAGAAAAATCGGGCGTATTATTAAAATAGGATATTACAAATAAATGAGAGGGAAAAAAAAGATAATTTCTTGACACCTTTTTGGAGTATAGCTGAAATTGTTTCTCCTCACTTTTTCTTTTCTTTAAAAAAAAGAAAAACATTAATTTAATAGAAATGTTACAAAATTTGAAGTGTGTCAAACAAAAAATTGTACCGTTTATCTCTACAATTTCTGGAAAAAAAATGATGGTATCTTGTTTCTGCATCTACATTCATAAATTTTATTTTAACTAGATAATGTTTTTAAATAAAAAGAAATTGGAAAAAAGGTTTTTAATAATATTAATAATTAATTTAATTTATGAGGATTATTTAATAGTTTGAACAATTGATTTATTTTTAATTAAATAAAGAATTTTTAAAAGTGCTGAGCTTTTTCACTATAATGGATATTAATATTTAAAACGAAAAGGACAAATATATTTACCTATTAAAATTTTGTTTCTTATCATTTAAAATGTTGATTTTTCATACTTTTCTTAATCTAGCATTTCGCAAACTGTGGGGCGCACTTCCTTAAAAGGGCCCTGTGTTGGGGGTGTGTGCATATCGAAAAATCGAAAATAAAAGGTTTAAAATAAATATCAATTTACTGAAAAGAAGCAAAACACAATACATTCTGATATAATAAAAAATGAAATACACATTCACATAACATAATACACAGTACTTATAAATGTATCAGTACTGCACAAAGTATTTGATAATTGATTTTTCAATGTTCAATTAAAAACAAGTTTAGTAATTATCAGTGACTCCCCTGGGCTTGAAATATACAAATCATTTACAAACCTTAATATTTATCTTGATAGTTTGTACGGTTTATAATTAAAATCGTATTGCATTGTAACTTTACCGTCAAAGTACATTATTGTTGCATTTCGTACACTGTTATTGTAAGAAGGGGTGCGATGAAAATTATAACTGAAAATTCTGTCTCAAATATTGAAAGTTTGAGAAGCCTTGTCGTTACCTATTATTGATTTATTATTCAAATTTTTTTTTAAAACAACATGTATTGAATTCCTACGTGACATTGAATTACTCTTTAAGTGTTTTTATAAGATTTCTAGGATGCTACGTCATCATTTTATCTCAGAATGAAATCTAAAACTAATAAAACAAACGAGCATACTATAAATATTATGTTTGTGTACTTTAACGCACACAAATATAAAGTTATATGCTTGCGAGTGCAGTATTAAAATAATTAAAAAGACCAGTAGGAGTATAAGTTTACAGGTGACCCATGTGCTAATTATAAATCAGGGCAATATGCATCGTGTTGTATCAAACCCGTGTTACAAGAAACATTGAAATAATATAAGTTAAAGCAATGTGTACCGTGTTTCATATCAAAATCAAGTCTTAAGGCAGTGCTTCTCAGACTTTGAATATTTGCGACAAAATTTTCAATTATAATTTTCATCGCGCCCCCACATACAATAACAATGTATTATTTGCAATAAAAAGGTACTTTGACGCTAAAGCTACAATACACGACTTCAATTATAAACTACACAAATTGCAAGATCAGTATTAAATTTATACGTGACAACCCCCTCGAAGCACTAGTAATTAATAAACTTGTTTTTAATTTAGTATTGATAAATGAGTTATTTAAAACTTGATATTATATCAGTATAAATGTGTATTTAATTTTTATTTTTGGCCTTTTAAGATGCTCGTGTCCCTCACACAGGGATATCATGCCCCCCCCCAGGAGGGGTGTGCCCCACAATTTGAGAAGTGCCGTCTTAAGGTGTGTAAAACTTTATGATACATAACTGAGGTTTCGTTCCAATCAAACATACAAATGAAAAAGTTAGTTAACTTCAAGTTTTTAATCAAAAGTAAAAATATGAAATACAAAAACTGAAAATACAACAAAGAATTTATTCAATAGCAATAATAATTATTTTATATAAATAAGCAGAAATCATGCTTATTAGGATCACTAAATAAATTTCCATCATCACTCTCATCAGAAATTACAGCGAATCTGCTTTTTCCTCAAAGTTGGTTGAAGCTCCTCTTCACTAATTATTTCTCCATCATTAGAAAAGTTATCTGATTTAGTTGTAATTACCTATCTATTTTGATCTTTCAATTATTTCAGAATTTCTCTTTGAGGAGCTAAAGAACTTTGCAATTCTCTTTTTAAATTTGCACTATCTACTATAAAAAAAAAATCTTTTTCACACAAAAAAAAGTTTTTTTAAGCTAAAGCTATTCCTTCTTGCAGTTCAATTAAATTTAAATCAGTAACCGATGCAATATTAAAATGTTTTTGGAATCATCAATGTAATAGGAAATGGAACGCAATTGAAACGCTTATTGAGAGCAACTGAAAAAAAATGCAGTTGGTAATTCCCCTTATTGAGCAAAAATAATATTCAGTGTTTTAAAATCGTGTTATATCAATGTCATGCAATATTGCAACGGGTATATCCGCGAACCTTCTATTAATCCTCTTGGAGTAAAATTATTCTTTTTAACTGTAAGTTCTGCTGAAAACTTTCTCCCTAAGAAGGCTTGATTTATTTAAATGAGTTGTTCTGTTTAAGAGTTGGCATTTAGGTACGCGATGTTAGTAAGAGGATAGTCGATGGATGGTCATTAGTTGATAATCGGAGATTTAAAGTGATTAAAACTTTGAGCTAGATTAACGAGCGGAGGTCGTATAATTAAGAAAGCTTTTTCAGTGAATTCTAGAGTAGAAGTCAAGAGTGCTCCAAGAGTAAGTAGAGTAAATTATATAAGCTAGTAGCCTTTAGTCGTATGATTGCTCTTCTAAGTATTTACTGTGATGTCGTTTTGTGTTGGGTATGATGTTGTAGAGGTTTCATGCAACAGACTTCGTCTTGAGGACAGCACTTTTATTTACAGTAAACACATAAAATGAAATATTAAACGCAAATTGTAACTACCCACGCGGGAAATTTCTCTAATCTGGCCACCGCCCTAACGCGCCGGTGCCGAGAAGCTATCTATTTCAAAAACAAACAACACATTCTTACGGTAAGGGGACACAGTGCGCCTCCTGGTAAGGGGAGGAAACACTACACCCCCCACACAAGATTGAAGTGTCACACATGATACTCAATCTGATAATAAAATAAATGAGCATGAAATAATATACATTAATATCATACACTAAGATATAAGTAACTAGCATTATCTCACACATAAAGAAAAAATATAAAAAGATATGTATTTTGATATCCATAATTATACCATAATAATCAAGAAAATTGAAATTTAAGAAATACACAAAATAAACAACAATTAGTTAAAAAATATTTGAAATCAAATTCTAAAAAAACATTAGCATTTTTTTTTTAAAAAATGTAAATAGATACACAAGTAATATAACGAAATATATAAAATGAGATTCAGAAAATATTGTTCACTAAATGTAAAAATGTTCCTTTTAAAATTGAAAGGCACACTTGTTACACTAATCGTGAGAGTGCATCAGCATGAGGCATTTTCACACCAGGGCAACGTTTGATTGTCACATTGAACTTTTGTAGAGCAAAAGCCCATCTTTGTAGCCTCGCAGATTGTGGTGCACTCTTTGGCAAGTAAGGTAAAGGGTTATGATCAGTATAAAATTCAATTTCAGTCCCAAATACCCATACTTCGAACTTTTTTAAGCTCCACACAATAGCAAATGCTTCTCGTTCAATAGTTGACCATGACTGTTGGGTCTTGCTTAATTTTTGACTTGCATAAGCAATTGGGTAACACTTATCACCACATTTTTGTGACAGGCAAGCAGCTATGCCAATTTGGGATGCATCTGAATGAATGGTATACGGTTTATCAGGCACTGGAGAGTACAGCGAAGGTGCTTCCGCTAAAGCTTTTTTCAGAAGATGAAATGAGAAGTCATGTTTCTCAGTCCATGGGATGGAATCAGGTACTCTCTTTTTGGTGAGTTAGGTCAATGGATACACAAGTTCAGAATATCTGGGTATATACTCACGATAGTAATTGCACAGTCCAAGCACACTACGAAGCTCCTTCTTCGTTTTAGGCACTGGTAAATTGTTGATAACTGCAGTCTTTTCAGGATCTGGTTCGTGCTTACCAGAACCGATGATATGTCCCAAATATTTAATTTGAGTTTTCCCAAAGGCACACTTTTTAAGGTTCACAGTGAAATTTAACTCTGAAAGTTTCGTTAAAATAGTATCCAAATGAAGAAGATGTTCTTCCCAATTTTTGGAGAAGATTGCGATGTCATCGATGTAGGCACGTGAAAATTCTCTATAACACGATAATGCTTTGTTCATTTCACGCTGAAATGTAGCAGAGGCATTTTTCAAACCAAAACTCATCACCTTGAAGCGGTACTGTTGACGATGAGTCTTGAAAGATGTAAGATTTTTGCTGTCTTCCGCCATGGGTATAGCCCAGTACCCTTTCAAGAGATCTAATGTTGTGATGATATTGGCTCTTCCAATAGAATGTATGAGCTCCACAGCATCTTCCATCGGAAAATCATCAGACAAACTCTCAGAGTTAAGAGCTCTGAAGTCAACGCAGAGTCGCAGGGTACCATCTTTCTTGTTAACGCAAACAATTGGATAGGCTATTTCTGCATCAGATTCTTCAATTAAATCAAGTCGTAAGAGCTCCTCTATCTGCTGATCAACTTTAATCTTCAAGGACTCTGGGATGCGATACAAGAAGGGCTTCTTCCGCTCAATGTTAGGTTTTAAGCGAATTCGATGAGCTCCTACTTTGGCTATTTCACATCACTTGTGAATAGTGTACGGTGTTTTAGAAGAATTGCTAACACTTGTTCTCTCCCAGTCTCCTTCAAATGATTCAGATCGGTTTCATGTAGAACTCTTTCAGATGTGGATCTCAATAAATTAGGAGTGGGATGGATTTCTCCGAATTCGTGGTCATCTTCAAAAATAACTCCAACTGCAAGTGCTCGAGGATGATATTTCCTGATCTTATTCACATGAACATGTCTTACAGTTCCGTCCGGCAGTTTAACTTTATATGAATGGGGTGGATGGTGTTGAATTATCTCTCCAGGTCCAGTCCATCTAGCATAGATCTTATTACTAGAATCTGGTATCAGCAAAACAACTTGTTCTCCGATGCTAAAATTCTTTACGGATGACCTCTTGTTGAAGTAATCTCCATAACTTTTTTGTTTCTGAGCAGCAGTTAAAGATGCACTCTCAGCAGCTTTTTCCATCTTGATCTTCATTTCCTGAAGGTAATCAGCAGCTGACTGGGAAATGTTCGTCGGAAGATGTATTTCGCCTGCCCAGGATGATTTAAGAATTGCCAACGGCCCTCGAGCTTCTCTGCCATAAAGTAACCTAAATGGTGATACACCAGTGGTAGTGTTTGGTACTTCACGGTATGCAAACAACAGAAAAGGTAATTGTCGATCCCAGTTTCTTGGATCTTCACGAATAACATGATGAAGCATATCCTTCAACACCCTATTCCATCTTTCAACTAACCCATTGCTGGCCGGATAGCCAGGACAGGAAAACCTAGGACTAGATACAATCCTTTTCGTAAATTCTTGGGTTAGAGCCGACTTGAAATTTGTGCCTTGATTACTGGCAATTATACTCGGAATTCCAGTCCTCGAGAATATTTGCAATAAAGAGTCACATGCGGTCTTGGCTGTAAGCGATCTAAGTGGTACTGCCTCAGGCCAACGTGTGTGTTGATCCATCATATAAAGGACATATTTGTGCCCTCTACCCGATGGTGGTTGAATAGGTCCGATCACATCAATGTTTACTATCTCAAAGGGAAGCTCCGGACGGACAATAGGTGTAATGGGAGCTCTATCTCCAATTTTATCAGATTTCCGAAGCTGGCACCCTTTGCATGTCTGGACAAATTCAGCAATTTCCCTAGACATATTTGGCCAAAAGAAATTATATTTTATCCTCTCTTTTGTTTTCTTTACCCCCATATGACCTCCAAAAACTGACTCATGTGCTAGTTTCATCACTTTGTCTATTCTGCAACGCGGTAAAACTAATTGCATTACGGGTTCATTTAGAATTTTATCCCTGTGATAAATTAATTCCTCAACTAATAAAAAATTTCCTTTATTTAATTTTAACTCTGCACGAATCTTTTTAAGAGAATCACAATTATTCTGTTCATCTTTCATTTTACTGTAATCCGAATTAAAATTTAAATTATCTGAGTCGCTCTCAACATAAAATATTTCGTTCCCGGATTCTGCGTCATTTTCATCATTTGAAAACGGAGTAAAACTATCAACCGATTCGGCAAAAATATCATTTTCATTTGTTTCATTATTTATGGAACATAAAGCCTCATACAAAGAAGGAGGTATTAAAGCCTCAGCATTTAATTTATCCGTGATCGCTACCAAGCAATCCATTGGATGATTCAAAGAATTATTGTCAAGAGTAATAGAGGTTTTAATTAGTTTTGCTTCTACATTCTCTCCAAATGCAGAGCTTAAAGTTATCTTTCCGAATTCATCATTAGAATTATCTGGAAAAATATTAGAATTACAAATAAAAATTTGAGTTCCGCTATCCAAAACACAATTTATTGCTTTCCCGTTAATATAAATAATAACATATTTTAAAGGTTCAAGGTCAACTTTCGGTTGTAAATATTGTACTTGAGAAGTCTCTTTTTTCTCATTTTTTAATTTAGAATATTTTTTATTACAGTCTCGAGCTAAATGATTCTCACCGCAAATGTAACATTCTATTTTTTTATTTACTTTACTTTGTTTTGAGTTATAAATTTTATTTTCTTTCGAATTAAGATTTGTTTCGTCTCGTCTCGAGTGAGGTGGGATATATTTAAAATAATTTCGCAAGCCATTTTGATTATGACATGCTTTATGTGAAAACTCGGAAAAAGTTCTTCCTTTACAAGCATAAAACATGTCACACTCTTTTCCCATTTGAATTGGTTTAAACCAACTTTGCTCCTGCTTGATATTTATATGAACGGTGGTTTCATCATCTAGTGTTTGATATAATTTATCGCTAACAATTAACTCTTTTAAAGAATTAAAATCATTGAGACATTTCTCAAATGACAGTATTGATCCCAATTGGTTAATAAACGAGATGCAAACTGAACATGCGTTTCATTTGGCATTCGTTTCGCTTTTTGAAAATTTTGCAAGCAAATTAAAGGCGTTGGCTCAAATTCTCTTAAAACTAAACTTTTTAACTTATCATAATCGCTTATTTCTTCGTCTTTTACATAAACTAAAATATTTTCGGCTTTTTCACCTAGCAAATTTAAAAGAATCTCTCCCTTAAATTCATCCGGCACATTTTTGGTTTTAAAAGAACGCTCTAAAGAAGAGAAAAATAAATTCCATCCCTCTTGTTTTTTAGGAATCGGAAGAGATAATGTGCGCACACTTTGAATGAAATTTTCTATCGAAGTTTGATTTGTTTCGGGATTTATTCGCTGCAAATCATTGCTATCCCTTTGACTATCCAATTTAGCCCTTTCTAAATTTATTTTACCGAAATCTATTTCTAATTTAATTTGTTCGAGTTTTATTTTTTCAAACTCAAGTTTCGATTGTTCCGTTAAACGCTCTTGTTCTTCTTTCGACTTTCTATCCGCGATAATCGAGTCCAAATAGTCATCGATAAACACTTTATCGGTTTTGTATTTGTCACTATTTAAAATTAAATTTTTTAAATCCAATACTTTCATTTCTGGATTTATTATCTCGCCTAATTCATCAGCAATTAATGTTAATTCTTCCTTTCTCGCTCCACGAAACATGATTGAAAGGAATTATACTAAATGAATTAACCCCCAAAATTTGGTAAATATCAGTTGCTGAACTCGCTCAAACAAAACAAAAGGATTGCCTACCTCGTAGTTCCTTTTGATGTCTTGCTTCACTCAGGTTTCGATCCTGTCGTTAATGCGACAGTGTGATGTCGTTTTGTGTTGGGTATGATGTTGTAGAGGTTTCATGCAACAGACTTCGTCTTGAGGACAGCACTTTTATTTACAGTAAACACATAAAAAGAAATATTAAACGCAAATTGTAACTACCCACGCGGGAAATTTCTCTAATCTGGCCACCGCCCTAACGCGCCGGTGCCGAGAAGCTATCTATTTCAAAAACAAACAACACATTCTTACGGTAAGGGGACACAGTGCGCTTCCTGGTAAGGGGAGGAAACACTACAATTTACCAAGTGCGTTTTCTACCTTCAGTTGTGTCGTTTAATTAAAGAAATAAATAAAGTTGAATTCAAAACTTGTTATGGCTGATCTTTGCTTTATTTTAGTTATGATGTGAAATTGCTTTAAAAAAAAAACAATGATTACTTAACATAAGAGCCTGTAAATTTTTAAATTAATTAGTGATTGATAAATCTGAAGGTTAAAACACTTCTACTAAATTACACAGAACATACAAAAAAATTCAGTTAATTATTCTTAACACTTTTTGAGCAATTGCTGTCCCCGTTTGAGTTTTTCGAAAAAAAACCAAACATATTTCGAGTAAAATGCATTTTTAAAATTGATATCTCGTTAAAAGTTATGTCATCTGCTTTACTAAAACATTTTCAGCTTTTGTTGTAGAGAATGGAAAATGAAAAACGTAGTATTTTTACAAAGCTCATAAGATAGTCAATAAAATAAAATATAAAAAATTGTCAGTTTTTGAAAAAAATCACGATTTCAGGGTAGTCGGATACCTAAAATATCCTATTTGCGACAACTTTAAAAAAAAAAGAAATGGCGATCTGGGGAGCGATTTTTGTGTGGTTTTTATTTAGATTTGTTTATTACATTTTAAGAAAAATATACTAAGACTTCGAAGAGAAAAAGAAATTATTATTACTAAAAGGGGGAAAAAATTTACAAAAAATAACGAAAACGGGGCCCATCATTCTGTACCAAAAGTTTATGAACAAATTTTCAATTTTTCAATTCTAATGTGTTACTTTGCTATTCATTTTTAAAATGACTTTCATGATAAAAGATATTTTAATTTTTACGAAAGCTATAGAGCCCTTTACTTAGTTATTATATGAAATTGCTTAAAATAACAGTGATTATATTAACATAAGATACTGTAAATCTTGTAGTAAAAGAGTGATTGACTAATTTGAAAGTTAAAACACTTCTACTATTATACAGAACATACGTAAAAAATTTCAGTTAATTACTTTCAAAACCTTTTTAGTAATCGCTGACCCCGTTTAAGCATTTCAAAAAAAAAAAAAAAAAAAAAAAAAAAAAGACATTTTGAGTAAACGCGTTTTAAAGTATGACATCTTGCTTAAAGTAATGGCATGTGCTTTTATTAAAACACTTTTAGTTTTTGTTCTAGTGGGCGGAAATAACAAGCTTGGTATTTTTATAAAGCTAATAAGATGGTCTATAGAATAAAATCATAAAAAAAAAATAAAAAAAAATTGTCGATTTTCGGCAAAATTCACAATTTTAGTGTAGCCCTATATTTTAAACCAAATTGAAATAACTTTAACGTTATTAATAAATAAAATACATAGTCAGACTTGCAATAAATCCTTCCTAGATTACCACATTTTCTATAAAATTCCAAAGTTTCAGAACTGCAACTGTTAATTTTATAAGCAAAATAAGAAATGTAGCAGTCGATCTATATAAATTTATACCCGGTATAATAATTAAAAAAATAAGATGCTTCTTAGAATAAATTAAAAGCTTGAATTTTAATGTTTACGTGCTATTTAGTAAAAATAATATTTATATTTGTGACATTTCTGATGTGTGTGTGAATTATGTGTGTTTCTTTTCATTTGTTACGTTTAATTTTCTAATTTTCTATTAGATGAATATATTTTATTATGTAAATGTGATGAAGTACATAATTTTAGTTTTACGTATTCCTTTCATTTGTCCTCTGTGAGTATTACATTAGTTTTAGTAATTTTCTATGCTGTGTCACATATTTCGTCTAATTTTTCATTAGCGTTTTTTCAAATAGAGTTTGAGCATTTGGTATACCGGGTATAATTATATCATTTTCATTTACAAATTCAGGAGCAGTTAAAATTTTATTTTGAGAACATTTTTATTATTTTGCTTTTTTTCTTTGATTATTGTTTTTTTTCTTCTGAAATATACATTATTAAGCTCAAGAAAACTTTTAAAATTGCTACGCCAATCGATCAATTTTAAACAAAAATCTGGCACCCTGGAAATAATAATCTTTTCATGTTAGTTATATTTGTGATTGCCTACGTTGAATATTTTTTTATCGATCTGAAATATTTTTTGTTGTTAAATTTATTTTTTTTAGGTTGAATGTAGTTTTCATATTAAACCCAAACTTTATTATCTCAGTAAATTATAGATTCTCGATTTAAAAAAAAAATTGGTTCGTTATATTCAATTATTTACTTTAAACTCTAACCTTATTTTCAGATTAACTCCAATTTTCAATGTTTTTTCCGCAAATTTTTGGCAAATTGTGTTATTTATTAAAAAAACAATGACCTATATTAATACATTTATCAATACATCCTGGAAGAGAAATAATTGTTACTCGATTTCATTATTTTTGTTTATTAATACTTACTAGATTTCATTATTTTATTATTAAACCAATAACTTGGTTGTTAAGTTATAATAAGCATCTTTTCGATGTAATCAAAAGGTTGCTTGTTTTTTGAATGTTAATACAATTAAAGTTCTAATTTTAAACTTTTTTAAAAAAAGGATGGGGAATTTAAGATTGTTAAATTTGTATTCGTTGAAATATCACTAGTTTAAAATTACTGACTTTTACTTTATCACTTTTTAGAAAAGTCGTAATAATGAGTTGTTATTTATGTTTAATTTTCTGTATTTCTTTAATCAAACTGTCAGTGATACACTAGACTATATATGACGAACCTTTATAAATCAACGTGCCATTTTTTCTAAATAAAAATTAAATGAGGTATAGACGTACTATCAAACAATTTGTGACTATTGGGAAAATAATATAAAACTAAATACTACTAACAACTCCAAACTTTTTATTTACTTCGAAAAACTACTTTTTGTACTTTTTAATAGTAAATGTTTTAGTTATACGTGTAATTCAAATTAAAGTAACATTAGGGTGTGTGCTGTTGCAGATTGGACGGTAAATAACTTATATTAGGATTGTAAGATGTTACTTTTAGCAGAATGCATGCTGAAGTGGAGTCATCTGCCAAAATGTTTCTAAGCGAGTCTTTAATGTTATTCATCTCTAAAAATAATGACTCACAGGTGTAGGAAGATGAAAATATGGTTAAAATAGCATAGTCCAGCCTCTTCAAACTGTTTGGAAACGAAATCCATGTTTCCAAAATTTCATGACAAGCATTTTTACTTATATTGCTTGTTAATATTTCTGTTTCAATCAGTTCCAACTTTCCCCGTTTTTCAACAAATTTTTGAATCCATATTGAACTAGACTGGAAATAAATGAGTTGCATTAAAAAAATTTCAATTTCCAACTAATCGAATTGAAAGAAGTTCAGTTGATAATTCTAAGAACTGAGAAAATCGCTGAAAACTGCGACCGATCACTCGCGTTTGTTCGTAATACATCCTACTGAGCTTTGTTATTTTGAATTAAAATGCAAACCGTTTTGATCGGTGGTGTGCACAAAGTATTGTGTCGCGTGCCACTGGTTTGCCATCCCTGCACTAGGCAATAAAATAGGAAAGAAATGTATTGTGTTTGAATCGTAATGCCAAAACTACTGACAATGAGATTATTATAATTGCTTTATTTACAGATATTTCAATTATTAGGTACTAGATTACAGGACAAATAATTACTTTTGTTTATGATACTATGGAGTATTATTGTAATTATATACATATTCATAAAAATATGATGGTATTATTAATGTTTATAAAGTTTGGTGCTTGCCAATTGTTAAAAATTCTGCATGCGTTCAATAAAATTTTAGAATTGAAAAGATCTATGATTTTTGATACTTTTCTATGATACTTTTTTGTAACTGTTAATTTTTTTTTTATAAAAAAAGTTTTATATTGACGATACCCATACCTTTTGAAAAAGGAATTAGTCAGAACTTCATAATATCTGCTAATGCAGTACTTGTAAATTTTTCGGAAAGAAAGATTTAAATATTTAAGTTATTTATGGCAAGAAAAATTGAAAGTAAACGTTATATTTATTTAACAAAAATATTCTGCTTCAATCTAAGGCAAATTAATAATATATCAGAGGAACATTTAACAGAAGGGATATATGAATTATTTCCCAGTAAAAACATTTTTAATTAAATAAATTATATTAATCTAATATTTCGAAGATAAATTAAAGCATAATATAGCTATGCTAATGCTTTAAAGGAGCTTTTCAAAATGAATTTATTCGAAATAAAATCATTGTACAGTTTGTAAAGCAGTTTTTCATGTTATATTTTTACTTACTTTAAAAAGGAAGCCATACCTTCTTTATTGATGTTTAAATATTTTAATTCCTTTTCATCATTAACACATTTGTTAAATTCAGAAATGTAAACGAAAAAAATAAATGTAATGCAACATTTCCCATTTGTTTCGTAAAAAATAATATAATTTGCATGTTTAATGTAGTTTTTGTGTGAGGTTACATTTCCCTTTAATAATCAGGAGTAAATTCACTCCTCAGGAAAAGAGCTGAAAGGCGTATTAAAATCTCAAAATTACATCAAACTTACTCAGAGTATGTGAAGATATTACTGCGATTCATACGTACTAATATGTTAAACAATGCTATTTAGGAACCATCGAGGATAGAACGTATACGTTTTTTGACAAAAGGCATTGATTTTGGGCTCGATTCTTCAAGTCCCATCGATACAGATTTAAGAGCTTCAAAGCTTTAAGCCTTAAAGCCAATTGGTATGGAAGGTGTTAGTACATATTTTTCTCAATAGATGGCGCCACAAAAAAGATTTAAAAGGATGTTATTTTAAGCGAGGAGCAAATTTATGATGTTAATAATTACCACGAATATTTACGGGAAAAAGTGTAAATTATTCATAAATGAGAAATAATGCATTATTCACATAATATACAGGGTATTGCTGACGTGATGAGTAAACGTGTAAAATCTGAACAGAGCACTGTTGCTCTCTCTTTTCTTTTGAGTTTCGCGCTGGTATAATCAAGGCTAGTAAGTACTAAATATTTCAGTAGGTGGCGTTGCATAGTTAATTTTAGAGTTCCGGAATAGCTGAAGTTTTGGCGCTTAATATGAATTGAGTGAAAAGCACGTTCTCGATGCAAACATTACGAAGGATGAAATTCAGGGCAAAAGACATTATTTTCTGGTACGTGTGAGGAAGGAATAGGCTTTACTATATTATTTAAATATAAATTTGATGCTGTTTGAATCGTTGAAGTAGGATTATACTTTTACTTTTTTTTATTGAAAAAATATCTTGTTGCACATACATTTGAAATTAATCTCATGATTCTTTTCAAAGTGTTTCATTTATTTATATTAGCCAATTCTGATTGAACCGCAAAGTTTCTTACAATTATATAGTGATTTTCAATACTTGCTCAAAAAGACTTGTTCATTGCAAAATTTATGTCACTAAAATACATAAAAGAAATTGTATGGGAAGCGCAAACCTTCTATGGCTATTGTGAATCAAGTACTGATGATCTTTGTATTTTTATTAATGTATATTATTTATCCATACAATACATTTAAACGTTTTGAAAGAAGAATAGTTGCAAATTGGTGATTTGGTATAAATTTAAACGAAATTGCATTCTAATAAATTGATTTATATTTTTTTACAGTGAATATTCTTTATGAAAACCTAATAAAGATAAACATTCTCAGTTAACGAAAATGATTACTTTTTTATCTATTTCAACATTAAAATTTAACAATTATTATTTCACTGAAAACCAAATTTTTTCAATAATTGGCATTTTTTCAAAAAGCTTTTTAACTCAAGATTCTAATATTTAAAAAAGACTATAATTTTGAAGATGTCAATCAAAATGTTGAAGTAAGAACTGCTGAAAAAACATACTACACTCGTGTAATTAACATCCTAAAGAAAATAAACCTCGACTTTGTTATTGATCCTTGATATCCATATTTTTGGTTAAAACTGAAATTCGGGGAATCTTAACCAAGGGTTTATAATAAGTATCAAGAGGTTCATAAAATGACCAAATCTCGGTATTTTAAATGGATCTTGCACAATTTTCTTCAATGGAGCACATTATAGGAATGTTTAGTGCATTTGAAGTCATGAGTTTACATTGTGTTGCCTAATGCTCGTTATATATATACTGAAGCATCCATTCTTTTATATTTTACTGTGTTATTTCAATTTTTCCTATCTCCTTCTAAATTATGTTGTCTTGTTATCCAGCAATTGATATTCTTTTAAGTATTAATCATGTTGAATCATCTCTCTTGTAGAGAAATTTTGATTATATATATATATATATATATATATATATATAGGGTCTCACCCTCAGTGGGGGCCGCATTTTGTTCTCGACTCTGACTGAATAAGATCATGATCCGGATAGCCTTAACCCGGCATCACTCGCGTGAAAAAAAGATTTTCTCACAATTTTGTACGATTCATCCATTCATTTATACAATTCATTCCACTCGTTATTTGATGAGCTGAGATCTTTCAGCATCGTAATTTTTTTAATTGATTTCATTTCTAATTAACTTTTATATACACGCATTTATACATAGTTATACATAGATATACATAATTGAAGGGGGCCGTGTCTTTCAGGGTATTTTCTAAAAGTCACGCACTCACCCAATTTTGCACGACTCAGAATTGAAATATGAAAGTAGAAGTGCTTTATATTTCAAAGATGGAAGTCATTAAATTCAGTCTGTTAGGTGAGGCACCCCATATAAAACTTATCAACTTAACAAACACAAACAAATAAAAACGGACATAAACTAAAAGTGAAGTAATATTATATATTGCAGTTTAATACGTACTGTATTAGAATAAAAATGTAATTTACAATTGTTTGGAAAGATCAGGGACGTCTTAAGGCATGGGTCAACTGGGCCTGGGGGCCCAGGGTCTCACCCTCGGTGGGGGCCGCATTTTGTTCTCGACTCTGACTGAATGAGATCATGATCCGGATAGCCTTAACCCGGCATCACTCGCGTGAAAAAAACTACCTTAAGTTCTCACGCAGAGTGTGTCATACTCAAGGGTGTTTACATTTTGTTTTTACCGTAAAATTTGTATACAAAGGTTAAAAAGGAAGACAAGTAAGAAGTACAACATGTTTATGACATTTTTCACACGTAAGTTTAGATTTCTGTTCTTTTATAAGGGCATTCAGTGCATTG
Source organism: Trichonephila clavata (assembly GCA_019973975.1). Taxonomy (NCBI): domain Eukaryota; kingdom Metazoa; phylum Arthropoda; class Arachnida; order Araneae; family Nephilidae; genus Trichonephila; species Trichonephila clavata. The sequence continues at coordinate 163,589 of BMAO01016218.1, read as the reverse complement.
TTTATACACTCCTTTAATTGCGTCGTGAGTGAGTGCGATGTTTTCACTGGATCTTATTTTTTTTAAAATCTGTATCTTTTTCAAACTAAACACATAGGAGTAAACTTTTCCATTCTTTAAATTAAAAAAATTTGGAATTTCGTTTTTATTTTCTCTTCTTTTGTTCCAGCAATAGTTTTTTTCCAAAAGTTCACCTGAAAGTGGATAAGGTGTGCACCAGTTATCTCCTTTAAAATTACAGTCTTCTCAAATGTTTTTGTGTCCCTACATATAAAACATTTATTTTCAACAGTGTCTCCCTTTTCTAAATCTGGATCGATTTCAGTGGAGGCATCATGCTTGCGGTTATACTCATTCATTTGCTTTTTCCTCATCATAAACGCGAAGATAATTTCTTCATCCAAAAATACTGTTGTACTATATCTATTAAATACTGTATTTATTAAATTACTTAAATATCATATTTCTTCATCATAACTACAATAATACGCCATAGAATAAGGAAGATTTTAAAGCGTACTCACGTATTAAAAAATGTAACTTAACTTCACGCGCAGGGTGTGACACGCCCGAGGGAGTGGTATCCAAAGATCTATTTTAAAAATTCGCTGACAGGCTTGATTCCCTTGAAGGTTATGACCTTAAAGTCAGCTAGACCAGGAATCATCCATTTTCCAAAAAAAGGTTTAGCAGGAGCGTTGAAAAAAGTTAGACGGTAGGTATGACACACCCTTGCGCGAGTGGTGCCGGGTTAAATATGTCAGGTAGGGCCTACTTTTGCATAGGAGCCCAGGGCATCAATAAAACTTAAGATTTATCTGAGACCAGGGCCTCAAAGAGTCTTAAGACGTCCCTGGGAAAGGTTGAAGTCTTATCTGGGGTTCAAACAACTTAGAAGTTATCAAAGGGAAGACATCATCTACTTAAAATAGCCCCGAATTTCCTGCATTAGATAATAGTTTGAATGCGTCACATCAAATGATTAACGGGAAAATTGGGAAACATCTCAATTAAGCTACTTTTTCTTTTATTAATTTGAAACCATGCGGAATTAAATTATATGGTTAGCATCACACAAAATAAACACGATGAAATACTGGTGGATGAGTTGCACACTTCTGAGTCATTGTCTTCAAACTAACACACTTAGTTAGGTTGTCATGCTGGCTCAGGTAAAGATCACGCTCAGTATTGTTTTCTGTGGGGGGATCCCAACGCAGCACAGGTGGTGAAGGCATTAAATCGAACTCGAAATGACTGCAACAAGATATGCAATAATTTACTTTTATAAAGTTAATTCCCAGAAATGACTACGCTTTATGAAGACAAGACAAACTAAGGGATAATAATCCATTTGTACTTATCTGAATGAGATACAACCCCTGAGACTTGACAAAGTGAAAATCTTCTGTAATCACGTATCGTAAAAATGGCTACGAAACCATGATTCTAGCACAAATTAATGTAACGATATCATCCACAAACATCTGCTATTATCTATTATCCCATATTATATGTAATTGTCTTCTTCATTGACTCTTTCTACGTTATTTGATAGGGAAGTTCATTTGTGGAGCGATGTTGCTCTAGTTTAAGACGATATGGTACCCTAAAAATCATCAACCTGTCGAAATTTTTTTATTGGCTTATTTGATACCTCGAATCTTTATAAATATGCCTGCAAAATTTCAAAGCTTTACCTGCATTTTTTATCAAGTTATGGAGCGATATTTGATGTTGCACAGCAACTACCACACACACATTTCAAATTATCTGCAAGAAAAGAGCTTGATAAAAAATGAATTAATTATTTTTCTACTGCACATCAATGAGACTGACATTATATATGCAGTAACAAATCATTTCAAGAAAGAATTGTGCAATTCATGCAAAAACTCTAGTTGTGAACTATTTACTGAAGAGCAAATGGATTTGGTCAAGATTTAAAAGTTGCGTGTACTTTTTATGAAATTATTATGAATGCAATTAAAACTTCAAAACGGATTCTCCCAAAGCATAAATACTAAATCTCATTTTGATAACTCAGATAATTAAAAATGTAACTCGCAAGAATAGAAAAACTTTACCATTTTTATATATTTGTTTTTGGTGATATATATATATCCCATGTGTTTGAAATTCACCACTTTTACTATTAAAATATTTTAGAATACCTATTTAAACAAATGCACATATGCGGTTCTTATATTTTGATATATTTTACTTATAAATTGTTATTTGATTTTGCTTTCATCCGTGTACAATATTTAACATGCGAAGGCTTTTAAAATCATAGAAATAAAAAAAATAAAGGAATAAACATCTTTTGTACATGTTGTGCATTAACCCTGAGCATTCAATTAGCTCTAAAATGTGTATTTATTTTTTTTATAATTATTAAGATAAAGTTTTATGAAATATTGATCTTTCATTCGTTTTTTTTCTATATATTCATTATGGCAGTATACTGTTTAATTGTTCTACATTTGTGCAATTTTTTATGGTAAGCAGTTTTAAATAAGCTAATTAACATTTCATAAAAGTTTCAGACTATTCGATGAATATTATGTCATGGTATTCATGGAATGAAAATTTCAAACTCATATTTCTCCATGTTTAATTTTTGTACATATACTGTTATTCACAAAACACTAGGGCTTTTTTTTGATAATTGAAGTATGGGTGTGAAAATTTTTATGCATGTTCTGAAATGTATGTTTTGCAAAACTGTGCATGGAATTAGCTCTAACATGTTTAGTATTTTTTCTAAAAAATTTCAAAATCAAAATTAATGTTTTTTTGAGAATTTTTGGAGGTTTAACTATAAGAAAATTAATAAAAAAATAAAGAGCAGCAGCAGAAAAAAACCCATGCACAGTTTCTTAAAAAAATGTTTAAAAAAGCTCAAAAAATTTAGATTTTACAAACATTTTGCAACATATTTAAAATTTCTTGTATGGAATTATTATTAAATATTAACCTTTATAAAATACAATTAAAACCAAATATCGGATATTAAAAATAAAAAAAATCGTGAAGATTATCGCCTAAAGCACTAATTTGGTTGGATGAAAGAGAACCAGAGTTAGATAGGACATACTTCGCGGATAACCCATCGTTACAGGATATTTAAGTAGAGTTGAATTTAACAAGCAGCAACTTCAAATATTCCTCATTAATGTTTCATAAAACTAAATTTTAGATTCGTAACTTTGATCATTACTAATATATTATGGCACCTAAATCTACAATAAAATTCTAGATACTATAATATTCTAGTAACTAATTTGGAGAATTTGGCTGCCATCAATACATATGACGAGATTTAATAAAAAAATCACGAGAGTATTAAATAGAAAATAATAATCTTTAAAATGAGCCCCCCTCCTATATATATTTAACTTTATTGATGCATAAATATGTACGAAAACATACATAAATTTTTTGAGCTACAATAGAATAGGATGATTGAATAATAGGACTAACGCAGAAAGTTTAGAAGTTTCTTTGACACAGACGTTATGCCTGCAAACTCACTAATGTTATATTAAAGGCAACATAGAAAAATAAATATCATATCTCGCAAAATTTAGAACAAGAAAACAAATTTCTTTGTAAAAAGAATTTTCGTAATTATTATTATAAGCCGCAAGCAACTTTAACTGGTTATTTTTCACCGAGGTACATTACATGCATTAAGAATTATTATCATAAATAATTAATTTGGCAAAGTTCCGCAAACGTGTGGAAGAATTACATTGCTTGTTTTCTTTCTTTTCTGTGGTTACATTTTGAAGCAAGTTAAGAATAGGAATTTTCCTTGCTATTTTACGTTTCCATAGTGAACAAAAAATATATTTTTCTGTACATTTTTTTTCAGCATTCAGTTTTTCCAATTTACGAAAATGAAGTCGGGTTCTCTTTTTAGTGCAGTGTAATGTATTACGAAATAAATGACAAATATATAATTAAAAAGGATTGATGGTTAGGAACCCTTGTAGAGAAAAATGTGATTTTTTTTGTAGATTTAGCAAAGAAGGGAAAATATTAATACAGTATATACAATGAAGAAAGCATTATGTGAAAGATGAATTATATATCCAAAATATATGGTAATAAATTTAAAACTGAAATAATGAAACATATAATATGTAATGAAGCGTTCTAAATATTGAAAAAAAGGGAGAAATGATTCATAGCATTATTTCCATTGTAATTTTAATTTAGTTATTTTTTCAATGTAGTGTGCTTGTAATTATATTATATTGAGAAATTATGTGAGAGAAAGAAGAATGAAATAATTGAGAAAAGTATAAAAAGGTTTTTCCCCTTGTTTATATCTTTTATTACTTAGATTTCGATCACGCACATTTAAAATTTGTTTTATATTAAAAATAACTTTGTTTACATTTGACTAAAACTTATAAGTTGTATGTAATTATAAAGCCTATTTACTTGAAGATAGATGAAAATATTAGTAAATTCAAAATTTATTTCTTTTCCTGCAAAGCAGTTCTTTAAACAAAATGGTGCGATACATTTTCTTTAATTATTGCTTTGTGAAGTTAGAAATTTTGCTTAACTCAGTTTGCAGATATTTGAAAATACCATTTGAAAACCAGATTTCAATATTAGATACTCCGCATATATAAACCCAGTACAGTATGAAATTTATAGCAAAAGTGTCATAAAAGAACAGCTTAAAATCTTTATGAAAAACAACATGCATACTTAGTATATTGTTGCAAATTATGCATTGATAAAGATTTACATGTTATGAATTAAGGAGTATATATTTGTTACATATTGTGCATTTATTATATGTTTCAAACATTTTAGTTTCTTTTGGCCTAATATAGAGCTAAATTTCTTTTTACACTCTGAATTCTAAATTGAAGGTAGAGTTTGGAAAAAAAGTAGGGGAAACTCAACTTACAGGACTTTGTGACGGATCTATCTCTTTAAAACAAAATATTTATTTCAACCAAGTTTCATCGAGAAACCAAACGTGATTTATATAAATGAGGAATATTATATAAATTCGGTTTTCGCGAGTTGAAAGAGAGTGAAGTAAGAGGTTAAGTGAAGTAAAGTGAAGGAAAGGAAGGGAGCAAGTGATTTGTTGGCAAGCTGAAGTTGACGTTAGATGTGTGCAATAGGAGCTTAACAGAAGTTGAGAATTAGTGGTTAGTGAAGATTGAAAAGCAGTGGAATTGAAGATTACAGAGCGTGGAGCCATCGTCATTTGATCAAGCCGAAGAAAGTGCCTGAAGTTTCCCGTGTAGGATCCGATGCATTAAAGATTCAGGTATTATACACTTGATTAAGTAGAAACTGATTATTAGTGTGCGACGTAGTTGTAATTGAGCGTATTTAAGCTGTCTTAGATTCAGTTGAGGGTCTGTAATATTATCCCCGCATTTAAAAATCTCACCTCTGCACTCTACCATTGTTTATATACCTTAATTAGAATTGTGTTGTGTCTGTTTCATAATCGTTAATAAGAATTAATAAATAAAATTCAATTGGAATAATGTCTGTGGATTATTTAGTTCCTCCTACACATCTAGCCGGGTTTACACATAGACAAGAGGGTTCGAATGTAAGGAGTAACCAGAGGTTACCACAACTTGAACATCTGTTTAACACTGAAGACCAGCCAGGAAAACTTCAACAGAGTTAGTCTGATGAGACAAGAATGTTTACTCAAGTATACGTTTACTTATCTCATTTTAAGGTGATAAACTATGTTAAATATAATATAGAGAGTGTCCCAAAAATAGCTCCGAAACTCTGTCCAGTTAGACTACTACATAAAAAATGCCCAAAGAACTGTACCTGTACGACCCATAGTTTACGAGGAAAATACGAAAAACAAAGTAAGGTATCACAGCCGTATTAGACACATCAACGGCAGTACGTGCAAGTATTTATAAATACAGATGTTCCAAGTGTCCGCTGTGCATATCGAGGAAGGCTTGAGCGCACCGTGGAATGGATGAGTGCACACGTCATAGTAGCGCAGTGTCCACCAAAGTACAAGCAGCATGCAGATTAACAACTAAGTCCATTTGCGTGGTCGCTACATCTCGATGCACCAATTCGTTGAGAAATCTCCACATTAAAAATTCCAACAGCCTGAGATACTGTAATTGTGGTGGCCATAGGTATGGACCTCCATATCCGATCCACTGACCGGGGTATGCCATATCCAGCAAATTGAGCATCGGAGTAGAGAAATGGGATGGAGCCCCATCACGAAACATCATGCGTCATCATTTAGCGTATTTTTCTCGTTAACTACGCATCGCGTGGGTGCAGTTCCCTTTGGGCATTTTTTATGCACTCACAACGAGGAATCTAGCTGTACAGCAGTATTTCTCAAACTTTCGATATAGGCTACCCAATCTCCAATAACAATACTCATCGCACCCCCCTCATAAAATAACATTGTATTGAATGCAATAAAAATGTACTTTAAAAATATAGCTACAATACGGCTTTAATTATAAACCACACAAATTATCAAGATAAGCAATACATTTTGAATTTGGCAAGCCCATGGGAGGCTCTAGTATTTATTTAACTTGTTTTTAATTTAATATTGATAGATTAATTATCAAAAACATTGTGCAGTACATTTTATAAGTATATTGTATCAGTGTAAATGTGTATTTAACTTTTAATACGTCAGAATGTATTTTTTGTTTTGCTTCCTTTCAGTAAATTGATACATAATTTAAATAATTTATTTTCGACTTTTTAATAAGTTCGCGCTCCCCTTACAGGGATATTACGCCCCATAGGGGGCGCGCCTCACAGTTTGAGAAATGCTGCTGTACAGAGTTTGGGCGCTATTTTTGGGACACCTTGTACATACCCTTAACAATACACTACAATAATATACTATACATATATGTATATATATATATATATATATATGGCGCCTAATCAGACGGAACAAAAGACATCTCCACAGCTAGGAGTCACCAGCCTCTCTTCTCGATTATGCTCTTATCTACATTACGACGCTGGATGTCACTGGGAAATGGAACGCAAAGCGTTCATCCATCCCATATCAAAAGATTTGAATGTGGCCCGATGTTGATGGGCCTTGATGGATGAGTGGTTCGTGATTGGTGGATAGGACGTGGCAAGGAGGCGTGGCTAGTGAAGCTGCTTCGGAGGCAACCGAAGTTGGCGGGAAAAGTTCTGCAGTTGTTATGATTAGCCTGAACGCCATTGGCTGCGATAACCCTGTGAGGTAGGCACACGATTGACTGCCCTGATACAGTGGAGCATGAGCAATGGGTGTGGTCTCGAAAAAAGCTAGCCTGTGTGGGAATTGAAGAAAAAAAGCTATTGAAAAGAAAAAAGATTAAAAAAGAATAAAAATTTAGCAAGGAGCACTCACCACCGTTGGGTGATTAGGCTAATTGTTAGGGTGGATTATAGGAATCCAGGAGAATTTTCATGGGTCTTTTATCTACATCAGTGCTTATTCTACCTTTAAAAATAGTCCTATTCACTCTCAAATCCTTTAGCGTTAGTAAAGAGTTCGCTCTATTTTTTATTTATTATTCAATTAATTTTTAAATTAAACTTTCGAGACCTGATATATATATATATATATATATATATATATATATATATATATATTACCTTAACAATACACAACAAAAAATGCTGCATGCATTCTTGGGACGGAATTAGCAACCTCTTTTTTCTAATCATCCATAGCGGCTTTATTCTTGTTAACATTTGTTGGATTACACATAAAACATTGTAAAAGTAAAAATTTATGCATAAACATAAATATTAATTTTTAAACATAAATATTTTTTTACGTGAAAGTGTGAGTATTTCTTGAAATTATGCAAATTTTTACTGAGTTTTGTTTCTGTAACATTCAGTACTGGATTTTGACTGATAAATAACAGCCAAGTACCACGAATTGGTATGATGAAAGTACCCCCATAAAATATTGATATACTGAATATTTACGTACCAAAAGCTTATAAACTCAATGTTTTTCTCAAATTTGAAAGGATAGATAAAAGGACAGAGTTTGTGAGTTTTTATGTTTATTTGAAGCAGAAGATCGCTCTGATTCAGGTACTTTTTGAAATACAAAACAACAAAATATAAATCCTCGAAAACCATTTCATTTGTTACCTCTTAGTATTCTGACTCAATCAATGTTGACCATTTATACGTTTATATATCCGCATGTATGTTTTTAATAAAACAATATATATTTTATGTAGCACTGTAAAAAGTACATATGTTTGACGCTCTTTATTCAAGTTCCTTTCCCATTTCAATTGTATTTCAGAGTTATCCTCACGCATTGCGATAAATTTCCTTTGTTCAAGGTTTGTTCGGTTTCACCCATTATTTCAAGGAATTTAAACTCGAAAGGAAGAGAGAATTATGCTTATTATCAGATGTTTGCGGCACCTCTGTATTATATAATGTGATTAATGATAGTAGTGTCCCAGCACTTGAATGACAGTAAGAGAGGTGATATCTTGCTTAATGCAGAAGTGTATCGTCATCACCCTAATTCAAGAAATAAATATGCAAAGTATGTCCATCCTTGTGCGGTATTTGCATTCCAATATTAATCAGATGTCTGATTATGCAACCTGCCTTATGCGTTAAAGAGCAACTATTGGAGCAACAACTATTTAACGGAAATTTTTGGATGTAAATTTCAATATAAGGATTAGAGTTACTGTGAACTCAAATAATTATTTATTGTTAAAACATTTGATGTTATGAAATATGTATTAATGTCATTTATTAATTGGAATTTAAAAGATAAATTTCCAAAAATTTAATATAGGACTCAATGCATATGGAGAAAAAAAGAATAAGATGGAATAAAACATGTTTGCAGTTATGAATTAAGTAAATATATGCATAACTTTAAATGAACACAGTCATATCAAAACTATTATTCACTAATTAGTATTCAGTATGCTTCTTAAATAACTAAGAACAAAGCTCAAACTTATGTTTCCGCTTTTAAAAAGCTATAAAACTATATTATATATATATATATATATAACGATCCCTGTGAATGCATACAACTCCTTATTCTTTAACATTTAACTTTTTATTCAGCAATATAATTATAAAAATCAATTTTACAATTTTTAGAATATTTAATTACTTTATGCCTAAAAACTATTTTCCTTCGCACTAAATAAATCTCCAATGCAATTATTTTTTACTTTTCTTTCGAAAAGACATTTAATTTTTGTTCATTAAATCAAAATTGTTCCTCGGAAAACTTTAAATATTTATCCGTAACTCTTAAGTAAGTCTTACAATATTAAACGCCAGTTACGTAACGGCAGGCATAAAATCTACAAAGATAAGCTTTTGTATTTAGAGTTGCAACCTTGAACTTGGTGTTTTGACGCGGAGTTCCAATAATATTTACCTGTCAAGCAAATCCGTTTGGTTACGATTTGGAGTCTGGAGATTGACATTCAAAGGTAAAGGAAATTAAAATTGGAGTAGTAAGAATCGAGAACATAGTAACATCGTTCTTTGGCGTTTAAAAGTATTAGGTTCTTTTTTTTACTCTTAGAATTTTCAGTTTTTTCAAACTTAATTGGAAAGGAGATTATTTTATAAAGTAAGTGCTAGAAAAAATATTTTTTTTAAAAAAACAAATAACGAGTTTATTCGAAATTATCAGGATATTCATTTATTTATCTGTTGAATACTCTATGAGTTAAATGGATTTGAGTTAAATATAAAGGGATATGGGATAAATATTATAATGAGATAAAGTATTATGTGTTACATATTATTTTTACTTAATTATAATTGATTTTAATAAAAATATGTCTTTTAATATACTTTATATCATTGATTTTCTTAATGCACCCACTTTATATATATATAGATTGTAAAATATGAAAAATCTTATGATGCAAGTAATTTTTATTTATGGATTAAATCAAGATTGCTTCATGCTCTTAAGTATGGAAAATTTCTTGATATAAGTATATTTTTAGTTTCTAAAGGAGCACTGCAGTTATTTGATCTTGCGGATATTATCTAAATAAATATAAATCTTTTTGTTTCTTAAACTTTTACTTTTCTAACACAACAAATAAACAAGATTAATAAAAAATAAATGAGAGAAAAATAACTAAGAGATAAAGTTGATTAAATCGCAATTTAATAATTAGGAAGTATAGTTAGAAAGTCATGGTTTCAAGTCTTGATAGGGCTGACGATTATTGAATATATGGGAATCTGTTTATACGAATAGAATCTTCATTTGATGCGTTTTGGAAATCTAAAAAGTTATACATTGGTTCTGGTCATTACCTTTGTCACTAAATCAGGATGCAAAAGTACATTTGCTTCTAAAAGTTAGGTTTAATTAAAATTTTGTGTCTAATTTAAAAGTAAATTAGCATAGAAACAGGGAATTTGTAAAAATTGTACTTGAAAAACACAGCTATTTAGTGAATTTTATACAATTTTTATCATCCATTTTGATTTGCAAATAAATACGTCTTTTATATAAAAATCAATTGTTTTATTAAAAATGATTGACATATTTTTCTGAAATATTTTAATAAATGGTATTTCAATAAAAAATGTGCTCACTCTTAATCATAATGTATTGGTGGTATCAATTTTCCATGCTGTCAATTAAATTGTCAGACTAGAAAGGTAAGCAACTTCCATACATTGAGAAACTTTTGTTCCAGCTCGTTTAACAACCTTGGAGGAGGATTAAACTTTTTACCTGTCTTTAGAGTCGGAAGCAAAGATCTCTATCAATAAGTCTAGAAATAGAGCTGGAAATATTGAATTCGCTTCAAACTTTGATTCTCAAGATATTCATCAGCAAGCCTAGATCGATGACATCGGGCAATGTTATACTTTAGGACATTTTCATCAGCAATTGAATATGGTGTGAAATCTGGAACAAGGAGATCTCGTCCTAATACATCTCGCAGAAGACATAATTGTTCCATTGAGCACATATATATAAGTTTGTTCACCCAGCGATATTCAGTTTAAGCCATTTTTTAACCACTTCTATAGATGTGTCTTTCAATAATGTTAAATCGGTAATGTCTGATGCCTTATTCTCTCCAGAGCAACACACAACAGGAGCAACTCTAGAAATTAAACCAAACTCGTCTATGAAGAGTACAGAACATATTACTGTCTGCTCTACATGTAACGTGCTCTCTTACGCTTCGCAAACAAGTACTTCTGTGACATCCATTGACACATACATACAACCTCTGTCTTTTTTTAGTAGCAGTAGCTATTGTTGTCCTTATTAAGTACATAGCTCGGGGTTATACTGGTTTACCCAGTATATAGCTTTTCCTCTCTTTTTTCCTAGGGAAATTACCCACCTCTCTCTAATCAGCACTCCCTGGTGATTTCTATATTTATGTCATTAAAATTCCCTTTTCTAAATTTCTTTGCCTTCTTTCCCTTCTGTTCTATTTTTAGACCAAAGGGGGGGGGGAGGAGGAACTTTGCTGACACTTCAAAGGGAAATAAATACGTAATTTGTGGATGCATCAAGTTTCATTTTTTTGAGAGCTTGGCTTTTAAGTTAAAGCTTCAGAATTCCTCGCATCGATATCAACCAATGATAGTTTTTAAGAAAAATTGTAAAGAGCCCCCAAGAACGGTCTTAGAGTGCTTGCTTGGGGAGGCATTACGTCAATTGGACGAACGTAGCTCCAAGTTTTCTATAGCGATTCACCGGAGATAGTTACTGCGATGGAATTATCCTCCTACTCTAATTGCACTTAAATGCCTCAAGGTCGAATTTTGTTTATTTTAATTGTTTATGCGTATTTACTTTTTGAAAGATGTACTTGATGTCACAATGTCGGTATGAAAATGAATAAAATTGTAATATTGAACTAATAAAAGACAATTTACTTCTAGAAATATAAATTATTATAAAAATGCGTTAAAACCTATATCGGGTGATTTAAACACTTTCCCTAATTGACCACTTGTAATTAACTTTTAATAACATCCCCTCCGAACTGAATATTCTTCAAAGAAACTATCTTCCTTTTACATCAAAGAAGCTATCATGAATAATAAAATATTTTTAATTTGAATACAGGGCTGCTGCAACCTTTCTATAAGCAGGAAAATGTTTTGGTAATTTTTAAAAGCAATTCTGCTTAGACTAAGACTCAAAGTAAATGCGTATCTTTTTCTTATTTCAAACATAATTCTTTTTCGAACGGTTAATTAATTACTTAAGAATAAGTGAACTTGATGTTATTGAAGCTTAAGCTTTGAGAGATTAATTTATAAGTATTTTGTATTAAAAAGAGTTTGAAACCTGCTTGCGTTATAGAGTAATTCTACCGTTAAAATTTAGTGTTAATTAATTTAAACACTCTAGAGAAAATTTTAATTTCACAATGTTTTGCCACGTAAAAAGTATTTCAGAAAAAAAAATTCACAAAAACGAAAAAAACATCAAAAGTTCAAATATTAGATTATTAAGGTGGAATTTCATGCAATGTGTATTGAATTGTGTAACTTGGAATTGTAACTGACATCCTTTGAAGACAAATTTGACATTCTGATAAAGGTTACTTTTAACCCAATAAGAGGCCCATTTTTTTTGCGCAAAATGTTCCAAAAAAGGCAAATTTTTTTATTAAATGTAACTAAGCATAATGCTTAATAGAATGAGAAAATGGAAGAATTTTATTTTAATTTCCAATTATTTTATAATTGGGGAACACAAAACACCCTAAATTTGTACTTTTATTAAGTGCACTGCATGCTATTGTAACGTCGTGGCTCCACATTGAAAATGTACGCTAAGCTAATTATTAAAGAATCTCTCGTTGTATTCTATCAGCCGTCTTTCCGGAGTCTCTTTGCTCCCTCCTTCGTCAGCAGGCCTCTCTCCTGGGTATCTCTCGTGGGAGTCTGTCCGGAGTCTCTTCCTTCGTCCGCAGGGTTCAATTCCGGGAATCTCTCGTGGGAGTCTATCAGGAGTCTCTCAGGAGTCTCTCAGGAGTCTTCAGGAGTCTTCAGGAGTCTTCAGGATTCCCCTCTCTTTCTGAAGTCCACTCTTTTAAACACTAGGGGCGGGTTCACTACACGCCCCTCATCAATCCCCATTGGCCGACCTCAGGGTTTTGCACCCGGCACCAACGATCTTGCACGTCATCCATTCGTGCAGAGATGACAAAAGTCCGGTCCCTCTCAAAGGTTCCCGGCGACAAGGGCCCGGCTGACATCTGGCACTTCAAACACCTCGCCGCCGCCTGCAGAGGCGCCAGCATTCAAGACGTACAATCACTGCCCATGAATGGAAATAATGCAGCGATGCCTAGTCCATAGTGTCCCCAGACACACCGACGCCGACGGTCCAGCTGTCTGATACAACACAATGCAGCTAAAAACAAGTTTTCTCCAGCTGTGGAAATGTTTATGAATAGAGGCGCTTTCTCCATTGTGACGACGTCACACTATGAAGAGTGTTTCACATATTTTAAAAGAATTTCTCTCATACTCACAAAAGCATTTCATATTCGTACATCTTTTTGAAACGGTTGAGGATTTTGCGTGTGTGTGCGTATATATATATATGCACAACAATTTGAAGCATAGTGTGATACTAATTCTTACATTGCAGTGAGGACAGAAATAATAACAGCTTTCTTGGATTACCTTTCCATTTTCATTTCTTCTCAAGCAACAAATTGCAAATTGCCTTGCCAACCCCTGTTCTTTATTGAATAATTTAGAATCTAAATTCCTGCTTTCAATAAAAAAAACTCCCGCCTATATACACCACAAAGAAAATCCCGGATGAGAAGTATTTCAGAACCATGGACCAACTGCATCTCTTTAAAAACACTAATAATCTCACTCTAGCAGTATAAGAATTAAAAATATGTACAAATCAAAAATAGAAAGAAGAGAATACCAGTACCCGTATAGTGTACGGGCAAACCAATTGTGGCTAGCTTCGATAGTCCGTACGGTGTACGGGCAAAACATTTAAGGGGTCAAAGATCATTTGAAACATATCTGTGTTTAAAAACAAGTTTGTTTATAAAACTTTTTGATTAGCGAAATAAATTTTTTATTTGAAATATTTGAACTGAATATTTATTTATGATTTTGAGAAAACGATGAAATATTTTTTTGATTATGATTGGAACATAGAATTATATATATATATATATACCAATTTTCAAAACGTTCTTCTTTTATGAAAAATGCTACTGTAATAATAATATTTTGTCTATATGTATCTCAGATCTCTGTACAGTGCTTGAACTAGAAATTTTGAAATATATAACTTAGAAGTGGATTTATCATTATTTTAATGCATCAGAGTGAAAACATTTTGGCAAAAAATCACCATTTATTATTTCAATTGGTAGTAACTCTGAAAACAATGTGAATTTCCCAAAATCATAGTACAGCTCTCTGGAGAGAAGTCTGATATATATATATATATATATATATATATATATATATATGTGTGTGTGTGTGTACAAAATATTATTATTATATAATCATTTTTCACAAAAACAGTATGTTTCGAAAATAGGTAATTCTATGTTCATTTTTTGGCAAAATATTGCATTTAAATAATTTTTTATTGTAATAATATTCAGAAAACAATTTTATACGTGTATATTCTAATCTAAGTGACATTAAGGTATCCGACTATCCTAAAATTGTGAATTCTGCCAAAAATTGACAAATATTTTATGATATTATTTTATATAGCCCATCTTATAGCTTTATAAAAATACCTTCATTATTATTCATTACTAGAATAAAAACTACAAGTGTTTTAGTAAAGGCAGATTCCATTACTTTAAGCAAGATGTCATACTTTAAAATGCGTTTCACTCGAAATGTGTATTTTTTAAAAAGCTCAAACGGCGGCAGTGATTGCTCAAAAAGTTTTGAAAATAATTAATTGTGAAATTTTTTGTGTATGTTCTGTACAATAGTTGAAGTGTTTTAACATTCAGATTTATCAATCGCTGTTTTATTACAAAATTTACAGTCCCTTATGTTAATATAATCACTGTTTTTTTAAGCAATTTCATATAATAACTAAGATAAAGTGCTCTAGTTTTTGAAAAAAATAAATTATATATCTCTTATTCTGAAAGTCATTTAAAAATGAATTAAGTAATACATCAGAATTGAAAAATTGAAAATTTGTTCTTAAACTTTTGGTACAGAATGGGTCGCGTTTATTTTATTTTTTGTAAATTTTTACCTATTTTTCCTATTTTTTTTAGTAGTAATAATTTCTTTTTATCTTCATAATTTCAGCACATTTTTCTTAAAATCTACTAAGCAAATCTAAAAACTACAAAAAAATCCCCATATCTCCATTTTTAAAAAAAAAGTTGTCGCAAATAGTCGGATACCTTAAATATTGAAAAAAATATTCATTTGTACGCTTTTGCAAAATCCCAGTTCCGAAAGTAGTCGGATACCTTAAAGAAATGGACACTTATATAGTAATTAGAGAAAATGGGCAAAATCAAACTACCGCTATTTTGTATGTACATTTTATACATGATTGTGGATCTTCAATGTTGTTGGTAATTCGTTAATGATATCCGGGAGAGCCTTGCAATGTCTAGGACATGGGTGTCTGAACTATGACTGCTTGTGGGCCGCATTGCAAAAAAAAAAAAAAAAAATTGTCTGGCCTGCACATAGAATATTTTTTATTTTTTGCAAATTGAGATAAAAATTATATAACTCTATGTAATTTTATTAAAATAAATTATAACTTCTAATTATTATATAATTCATCAATTTGAATTGGAGATGAATAGGTATATATTTATTTTAAATTTGTAAAAGTTCGATTTACATTTAGTTTTGATTTCATAAAGATGGGGAAAAAATCAAGTTAATGATATAGATGAATTTGCTTTTGTGTTAAACAAGCAAATCGATATTGGGTTCAATAAACGAAGTTGCAATTCTTAATGCACTTTTAAGATGTTTGTCAGTAATCTTTGTCCTATTTTTGTTTTTTGTATGCGTCATTCTTGAAAATAATTGTTCACAAATATAGGTACTGCCAAAAGTTGAAGACATTGATAAAGCATGATTGTGAAAATGAGGATATTTATCGCAGGGTAAATAATTTTTATATGAAACTCCAGCATAAAGAAGTTCTTTCAATTGAGAGTCACTTTGCATTTCAATGCGTTCCATTTGAAGGTAATTTATTTATTTTTAGAGAAAACGGGGTAGAAAATCTGCTGAAATACTCTTCATTTTTTCGAAAATCTTGAAATCTTCTTTCACTCTTGAATTAATTCGAAAATTAATGCAGCATATTTTACATATTTTGAGCAACTTACTGTTTCATCTGCAACCAAAGTAGTGAAATGTGTTAAATCTTTTATTTTCATTTGATTGTGCCAAAATTTTAACTTTCTTTAGAACGCTGATTTTGCTTTGAACATGTTATTAATAAATTGATTGTTTCGTTGAAGTCTCCATTTTAAATGATTCTAATGTTCTGTTAAGTCAACTAAAAAAGCTAAATCTAAAACCCAATCTTCGTCATCAAATTTAGTCACAGGTTTACCGTTTGTTTCCATAAATAATTGTATTTCAGTTCTCAAATCGTAAAATCTTTTGAGCTTTTTTTCCTTTCTAAGCATCTTACTTCTATGCGAAAAAAAAAAAACATTTGAAAAAATTCAGTGTCTATTACCTTAAGAAACTCTTGAAATTGTCTAGGATTCCGTCCTTTTGCTCTTATAAAGTTAATTATTTTTATAACAAAACGCTTAATATACTTTCCATTTTAAAATTTTTTCCACATAAATTGCCCTGATGTACAATACAAATGATGTGCCATCAAGATCGCGTATTGCCGGCAGCGACGGCTTCACTATTAACCATTTTAATGATTCCCCCATTTTTACCAACCATGGCAGGGGCTATGGATTGTATATGAAAAATATTGTAAACATTAATTTTTTAAATAAAAATGTGCAAATTTAAATATTTTCCGTTTGGGCCGCATTTTAAAGGCTTTCGGGCCGCACTTTAGACAAGCATGGTCTAGGAAAAGTCGTTTAATATGTGTTGTTGTTGCTTATGCCACCTGATCGACAGTAACATCAGATCAAGGTCCACGAAATTCATCGCGGCTAAGGGCATATAATTTTACGCCTGTCGTTAGCCTAAGCTTTGAGCCCCCATTAAGGTGACAGTACGATTTTTCTCGGAACAACACAATAGATGGCGACACCATTTGGACCCACTGATTTAACGAGCACGTTCTCCGTTTATACTCGGTGGGCATTTAGTGGCATCGGGCATCGAACCCAGGCCTTTCGGTCTGGATTCCAATGCTCTAACCACTAGGCTACTCACGGCCCTGTTTAATATGTTTGCTAAGGGGTTGGTGGTTGGATGGATGGCAATGGGGTTGTCACAAGCTGATGCTGAAGATATCTAAATGTAGCAACCAGTTTGGGCCAAAGGCTATGGGATCAGCTTAAATCTGAAGATTCTGGGAACAAAAGACATGTTCCTGGTCAACTCCCAGTTGCTAACTCTTTTGGACCTTCTTCTTTTATTGTTACTAGAGCTGAATTAAATTAAAGTTACGGAGCCCATTTCCAAATTTTAACACTGATTACTTTCAAATAATGTTAGGGAACATGTAAAAAGGGAATAAATTATCCAATTTTTGTGACAATTATATAAAATTGATAATTATATTCCTCCTTCATAGTTTCATGAATTGTTCCCCACAAGCGGTCAGAAAAAAATTTGATTCGAGATGAAAGTACGCTTGAAATTAAATACTGTAATATAAAAAAAAATAAGTAAAATTTAATAACAAAGTTTATTATGAAAATAAAAACAAACCACTTATTTAAATTGACGGATAGCTCTTATTTTTGTCCCGATGCAATTTGTATTTATATTTTGTACTAGCTTTTACTCGCGGCTCCTCTCGCGTTAATGTCTTTAAGTAACTGTCAAAGTCGAAATCATTATCATTAGAAAGTAAATAATATAATAATTTTTTTTATTGCTTGATTGGAACCAATAAAATTTAAAAATTCTAAAATTGAGCTTACTTTAAAAAAACCGAAAACGTAATTTATTATAGAAGTTAACAACAAATATTCAATAAATTAAACTATTAATATTTTTAAAATTCGAAAGTATCTACTTTTAATACATAATTACTTTTTAAAAGAACTAAGAAAAGAACATTATTCTAAGATGCTACTGTATACCATATTATATGTTCTTCTGTCAGTTGCAAATATGTGAAGATTTGGGCATTGGACACACCGATCAGGCTACATATAGTTGGCCATGTGAAAAACATTGCTTTTCCAAATGTACCCCTGCTACCTGTGAAATGTTAGCTTTGTTAATAGCAACAGTAAAACTGTAAATTGAACTTGTTTGAATTGAAACGGTAGGTCAGTGGGGATACTTGGAGTTCGAGGTATGATAACACACTATCCCTTTTCATGACATACGTTCAAATATTGGCACCAAGTATATTCTGCATCAGCTTTGTGATCCAAAGCCTCGTTCCTTTACATAGTCGAGGAACATCGAGATTTTGCATAACTGGTACATTTAGTTTTAATTGAAGTTTATGTGAGGGCATACCCGAAAGTTCAAGTGAATTTAAGAACTACGTGGGATCTGAAGTGCTTTGTTCTTTATCCATGATTGTATTCATTGATAAATATTTCTTCAATTCCCTCCCCTGCACGTCGTTTAAATGTTGATTTTATGGACACTATCATTGTTAGGCGCCAATATTATCTTGCGCGCAACCACTGATCCCAATTTAAATTTTGTTGCAAGCCCGGGTAAATTTGAGCAATAAGATTTACATCATTTTCTTCTACATTACAAAATTATCTGAAAGTAAAATATAACCTCCAGCATTTGCGTCCAAACATCCATAACCGATTTTCAATTGCATCTCTGCATAATGTCCCGAATCTACGTCATTATGAAGATGCACTCTCATATTCATTTTCAGACTAAATTTTTTAACTTTTCCCCATAAGCCTGAATTCACCCGCAAATATATAATAAAGCTACCATTCCTCCTATAATATCTGTACTATCTCGTAAATCCTGAAGAGTCCGATTCAACGCTTCTATAGCTTTCTTGTGAGACATCGTACTTTCATCCCACACTAAAAGCTTACATTGTGGAAGCATCCTGCCTTGATAGTTATTTTTTCTGAAATTTCAGATGAGTGAATCTTCAAATGCAAGATTAAGCGATAATTTTAAAACGGAATGTGCAGTACGACCGTTGGTCAGTAAAATCGCTGCTATACCAGAAGAAGCCATAGCAATTGCTATCATCTAGGTTTTTCTGATGGTCATTAATAATAAGTTTAGAAAAAGCGTTTTTCCTGTTCCTCCAGGGGCTCCGAGAAAAAAAGAGTGCACCACTGCCGGATTCTATTTTGCGTAACACTTGTTGGAAAACATGACTTTGTTCTGGAGTTAATTGAGGGATAAATTCTGTTACTTGATGTTGCAATAGTATAAAATCGTAGTTTAATTCTCAAGTAATTTCATTATCGAAGCCATTTCCGTCGACACGTCTAGGGCTAATAATTCCGAAATCATGTAGCTTCTTCCTAACCATTCTGAAAACCTTTATTGTATTTCGTTGTAGATGTATTTATTGAAAGGCATATTTGCTTGTGTGTGTACTTGCTGCAATTATCGCAAAATATCTTCCGCCTTGTACTCTTTGTACTTATTCCAAAAGGTTTGAGGATTAGAAAGACCGAAGATGAAATAAGTATTGCGTAAAGCTCCCTAATTTTATTCGGCGAGTGACATTGTATTTCTTCCTCCATAGTAATATCTAGTATATCTTCAAAGTAATACCTCCATGTAAAAGATCTAGGTTCAGTATAAGTGAAAAATTTTGTGCAAAATATGAATATTGTATAATTAGGTTAAAAAAAATTCAAACTAATAAATACTTTCAAAACTAAACAAACTAATCAAAACTACTAAAGTAATCAAAACTTTTTATGTGAAACTGTCATTTAATATTACCATAGAATTTTCAATATCATGCGTGCGCAATTCGCTAAAACATTATTTCGTTTCCCTCTTTAAAAAGTGGGGGAAAATTTGCATTACAATATCTGGGATTGTCGGAATAGAGAACTTCTTAGCCAACTTGGCGATATTTCTCAAAGTTTGAGTTTGACATTTAACAAACGTAACGTAATAAACGTTGGACGTTTAATAAAAAAACCATTTAAAAAATTGCTTTTTGTAAAGATGCTAAATTACACAATATTTCAGTTATTTGTTACAAATGTGAGAAAATTTTTATTAAAATTTCCATTATTGACCAAATGCATAATTTTGCGCCAACTTGGCGGGGAGTAAGTAACGTCAACGTTTTATCCGCATAGTTCCCGTTTGCGTAGGAATATGAAGATAAAATATATCTTATATTACTCGCTGTTAATGTAGCTTTCCATTGGTGAAAATGTTTTTAAAATCGGACCAGAAGTTCTCGAGATTAGCCGGAACAAACAGACAGACAGACAGACAGACAGACAGACAGACAGACAGACAAAAATTTTAAAAATTGATTTTTTGATATAAGTACCGTACATACCTTTAAATGCATTTAGTAAAAAGCTGCTAATTTGAAATTACAAACAGACACTTCAATTTTATTTATTTGTATAGATTGTACGGACATCTTTCCTTTTTTGAATGAGTATTTATTAGTGTCGACTATAAATCAACATGACTCGCTATCCATGACCTTGACCACTAGACTACAGTGGGCACTTTTCGTTTCTGAAAAATATGGTTATATGCGTTCTATTTTCTGAACTTTTGTTTTCATTAAAGCAATTTTTTTTTTCAAAAACATAAGTTTTGATAACATTTATAAGTAACATCTCAATCTCTTTATTTATAAAAAAAATAAACTCTTAACTAGCAACTATTTAAAGAAACAAAACTTTGTTTATTAATGCAAAATTCTATTCAGAGGTTTTCCAACCATAAAATACCAACGCTGCAAAATAATTGGCATTTCGACTGTTAATTAAATCAGCGAAAATGAATTAATTACAAATAAATGAATATTTAAAAAAGGGCGATTATTCTGAGTGTCATTGTTCTGCAATGAGCAGTTCTCCCCGCAAAACACACAGAGGGAAAGACCCACTCATTAAAAAATAATTCAAATTTCGAACAAAAGGGGGTTCCTATCGTTCAATTACTCCTTTGCTCGTTACAGAGAGCAAGATATTAAACACTCCTCGCTACAATTTAAAAGAACTAGAAACCCCTTTAACACAAAGCTTCATTTTGGATGAAAGCTTAACCGACCAGTTGAAATGCAGAGCAGGTAAAATTTGCCAATTAAACAAGACTGGAGCGAGATAATTATGTATGATAGTGGTTTGGTTGGTGAACTTGTACGTGAGACTCTACTTCCCCCTCTTAGATAAAGGGACTCAGTATCATTTGGATGAGTGGTTTTGAATGAATGTGAACGGCTGTCTGGAGTGGTTTAAAATGTGTTTGTGATAGAAGAAAGGTGTTTCTGGTTTAATTAACGAAAAGATGGGAACACTTGTTATTTTTATCTTTAAACTCGCTTTTAAATGTTCCTGATTGTTATATCGTCTGGAAATGTTGAGAAAGACCACAATGTTTGGAGTTTCTAAATTTATGAAAGGAAAATGCGTAGGAGAAAGATATTGTTGTCCTTTGAGAAAGGCTTAATTTTCGGGAAGTAAGAATTGTCAGATCCTTTTTATTGCATATTCCGAGTTGTTGAGGTTAAGAAATTGTCGACAAAAGATACGAAATTAATTAATTGCTACCTGATCGCACACAAGAGGTAGCCGTTTATTAATAAAGTATCCCAAACATATTTTTCTGGGAAACATCTCGCAAGAGTTCGTGATATTAATTAATTTTATTGTTGATAAGATGTGGAGTAGAAAAGGGAACAAATATTTTGTATGAGAATAGTTGTATTAGTTTCTTCCCTTTTCCGTTATTTGTGCTAAGTTTATGCGTCTGTTGTTACGACGGAGTATTCAAATTAGAAATACATTCTATAAAGACAGACAAAATATGGCTTTCTTAATGATACAATGAAGGCAACTTAAACTTAGTAAGAAGTTTCGAACAAACTTGTTTGCCCATTTAAGCTCTCAGTGTCATAATATATGCTACTAGAAATAATACTATACGTGATCAATGCTCACTCTAGCGGCAGTACTGAAAACAAAGTAAATTTATGTTCTATTCAATGTATGTTTTATATTTAAGTATGCTAAAATTAATGAAACAACGTAGCAATATCCTATAAATGAAACAACGTACTACAAAACTTGGAGTAATTTATAATGGTTCTTTTTTCACACATATGCTTCAGTGAAATGAACTTTTAAAACACGATAAAATAATTCCTTTAGAATTCCTTTTATTATTAATAAAATTTGTAAGTAAATAAAAAAATGCAGAATAATTCATTTATATAGAATTTAAACAATTTAGTTGTAATAAATGGTGCATCGAGATTGGCTTTGGAACTAATGATAAATTAACTGATGTTTACATAATATGGGTAATGCCGAACATGTTCATATGCATAAATAAAAATACGTCTAAGCTTTCATAGTTTCTGTTGATAATTATCCTGCTACTATAATTTTCTTATAAGAGGTTATTAATTGATTGATAGGCATATATAAAAAACTACTTTTAATAAGTCTTCTTTTTCAATGACAATCCCAGTGACGGATTTAGGCTCAGGCCCACGAAACCCAGGTCTAGGGGGGCTAAAATTTTCGAAGCGGCAAAAATTTAAAATCAATTATGGTTTTTTTATCAACTGTAAGACCGAATTTTAATGCTTCTTTTTTTGCTTTGACAACCTCAAGGTGTCAATATTAAAAGGGTAGAGTTATAGAATAATTAAGAAACAAAATATATATTATATATTAAAGAAGATAGGTGTGATTTTTTTTCTTGATTAAAAACAATTTATTCTCTCTCTCTCTCTCTCTCTCTATATATATATATAGTTTGTATGTTTAGTTTTTATACTAATATATGCACTTAATTCATGCCTAGATTCTAATTAAATTTTATTCGAATCCATTATTACTATATATTCGTGTTTTTTTATTATTATATATAAGGGCGTCAAATTAACTTGGGCCTAGGGTGCCATAGAACCTAAATCCATCACACTGGACAATCTTCTGAATACTTTTGCTTCGAAAACTATATTTCTTATCTTTCCTCCCATAAATCTGACTCAAATTGAGTTTTTTAAAATTTATTTTATTGTATGTGGAATTTGGATTCATTCACTTTACTTTGGATACTTTTGTTTGCTTAGTTAGGATTTAATGTTAGATATTTTCCCAACAGATTTAAGAATCAATCCTGATTTTGTGACTTTTTGATAGGGAAAGATTTACTTCAGAGCGAGCACAGAAGATCCATCATATAGACAGTTCAATCATCTGTCGCTATCCAGTGACATCCTTTTGTTACTCTTTCATTTCTCTTTTTGATTAACTTAAAGTTTGCAGAAGATGAATTATTGGCTGGAAGGTATATATCGCACGCGTTTTTTCTTCCTTAAGGAGTTTGTTAATCTTTTTTAGTCTTTAGATTCTCCTTAGTAATTTAGAGCTATGGATTCTTAGAATAAATGTTACAAAAACGAAGACCTTATTTTGACCATCAAAAAATGAAATTGAAAGCATGAATTACAATATCTGACGTTTTTGACACATATTTTCTTATAAGGAATATATATGCGGTGAAAATCGTTTAACACGAAACTGAGGGGGCGGAAATATTTTTTCGTGTTTAAAGATATTGCAAAAAAAAAAAAAAAAAAATCAACAAAATGAAGTTTATTAGGGTACATTTTATTTACGTAGAGCTCCATCTCAAACTTATCCGTTCATGCATTTCTGTTATTTGCTCTGTTTTTCTAATTATTGTTGATGATGTAGAGCAGGGTTGGCCAACTTTTTTGGGGAAAGAGTGCCACTATCTGATAAAAAATAATTATGCATGCCACTTCAGACTTTTTCAAAAAAAAAAAAAAAGACTTGGAAATGGAGAAATTTTTTTACTTATAGGCTTAATATGGGTTTTTTAAGCAAATAGAACAATTTAAAAAAAAAGTTTTTGGTAGTGGAAATTTAAAAATTTCTTAATAAGACAAAAGTGCAAACTTAGGTTTTATCGTTAGCAAACATTTTACATGTTCAATCAGTGAGGTTAGGAATGAAATGGGGCCATGTGTACCCCATGAAAATGAAAGTGAAAGATGTAAATTGATAATATTTATGATGGGAAATGCTATTAGAAAAAATATATAAACTCAATATACATTGGTGTAAGGTATTAAAAGAATTTGCAGGCTTGATCGATTATCTCTCGAACTACTGGACCGATTTTAATGAAATTTGATATGTACACACATTGATACAATACAGAACAAATAACTATTCAACAATTGCAATACACACGCATGATTGTACTTAACACTCATTGGAGATGGAAGGTATAAAACAGCGGTTACAAAAGAAAGGTGTTAATGGGAACTCTTACTGCTATACAAGCCTCGCAGTGAGATGACATACTTGAAAAAAGGCAGTTTATTAGTTTTTATGGCAATTGGTCCCACTCGTTCAGTAACGCTGTTTTCATTTCATGGATGGTCTTCGGAGGGGGTTGAGAGTTGCAATTGCTCTCCCCAGAGCTTCCCCGACATGCTCTATAGGGTTGAGATCTGGAGACCTGGCTGGCCAATCCATACTGCGAATATCCTCATTCTCTAGAAATTCATCTACCAGAAGAGCTCTATGTGGCCTCACGTTATGGTCGATTTAAATTAACTCGGAGCCACATTCACCCCTGAAAAGGCGAACATAGGGCTCCAAGACCTTATCCTTATTCCTCACACCAGTCACAAAGCCGCTTTCAAAGATATGGAGAGGTGAACGGCCATCCAACATGATGCCTGCCCAGATCATTAAAACTCCTCCTCCATTATTGTCGATTCCGCCGACATAGGAGGGTAGGTAGCGGGTCTCTGGTTCTGTCCATATGAACGTACGGCGAGAATCGGTGTTTAGGCTGAAACGCGTCTCTTCTATGAACAGAATGGTCGCCCATTGATCCATACTCCAATCTCTCTATACTGTCTGCACCATGCTAAGTGGACTCTCTTGTTCGTAGACGTTAGGGGGACGCAAACAGCAGGTCTTTTGGGAAACAACCCTCTCTCAAGAAATCTTTTTGAAACAGTCACTCTTGATATACGGGTTCCTGTGGCTGCATACAAGTAACGAGAGAGCTGAGAAGCTGTAGTCCCTCTTTTACGCATTGTATTAATCGACAAATGGCGATCTTCTCTGGCCGTCACGGCTCTCGAACGATCTTGCCCAGGCTTTTTCTCGATGTATCTAATATCCTGGAACTGTTTCCATAAGTTACACTTGACGCTGGGCGTTAAATTGAACTCTCTACAAATCTGGACTTGACGTTGGCCTGCTTCTAGCCTCTCCACAATTCGCCATCTCATTCCATAATCTAAACGTTGGTGGTTACTCATTTTTACTGTTACAATTTGAATTGAACCGATTGCTTCAAAATAACACTAAGAAATTCGCCGGAATGTACTGGCGAATGAAATACATCTTAACTTACAAGCGCTTATAAAGCCTGTTTTTCTGCTGGCTCCACCTCCACATGTGTACCCTTACGTATTTGTCGTACAAGATTTGCATTCTTATCTAGAAGCAGTGGTTTTTCCTTCAGTTCAGTTCTTTTCATGTAATTCGATAAATATGCAAATTTTCTTAATTTATTTCATCAGTGTACTTTTATAAAGGTACTGTTATTTCGGATTAAAATTTGGAGGCAGTTTTGTGTCAAGAATATGGACAGTAACTGAACTTTGTGGAAAAGACCTTCAAAACAAAAGTCAATTTCTGTTAAAGGTTTAAAAGCTTTTATCATTCTAAAATACATATACGGATCTCTAAGCTGCTTTGATCTTAGTTTGTCACGTATTCCATTAAACAGAATAATGATAAAAAATTCTGAAATAATTTTATTAACTCTCTTTATAATTGAGGGAAAAGGAATACTGGTAGCATTGTGAAAATTATTGCTCTAGCTTAAAATATTACACCGTCTTTTGTTTACTTTTTACTGATGCAGTGGATATGAGGAAATTCAAGTTTAATTGAAGCTTTCTTTGGGATAGTATAAAAATAATGGTTTCGATATTGATATTACTTGCTCTTCTCTATTTCTTTTGCTCTTAGAGCTCCTAATCTCTTTGATTGTTATATTATCTTACACTTGCATCTCATTTTCCTAGTATTAATAATACGTGGATAAACGAAAAATGTGAAAAATAAGCTATGAAACATCAGTATACTTAGCGTTCTTAATGTTCAAGCATAATGGAAAAAAATTATGCATAGGTTTTACTGTTTTGTATTTTGTTTTAAAAAGACTCGCAAAGCAATGTAAGTTGATTTCCTCTTTTCATTTTTAACAAACGACAATATTCGCTGTATTAGTGTAAGATTCACTCTTGTTTTAATAATGTCATTTTTTTATGATTTTACTCTATTTGATAGATTTTAATTTTTTTCAGCAATTTCAAGTTAACCCCTTAAGTGCTTCCATAGAAAAAAAAAAACGTCTCACTCAACCGGTGCGTTAAATGCCCAGGACGAATATATACGTCTTTCCAAAATGCGATCCTTTTCTTCATGCTGCTATCAATATGACTATTCCGAAGGATTTCAAATGCAATAAAATGACCTTGACAGCGAAGGATTTACTTATTTCAGAAAAAAATTGCTTATCTATGCCTTTTCTCCCCCCCCCCCTCCGATACACCACATACGCCCGCCTATGTGAAAACGGTGGCCCTAGGGAATGAATCACGTTACTTTTAATCGGCAGTTAAGGGATTAAATCCTCAAATTTATGTAAATAGGATGGAACTGAAATGAGCTTCATTATCTAATGATTCGTCACAAGCATTTTTTTCTAAGAAGCCTAGAGCAAAGAGTACCGACAGACTAGAAAGTAGATAAGCTTAATTGCATTAACAACTCCGTTTGCCAATCATTGAATAATTTGGTTCAAGATATTGGTTACATTTCATTGTTTTTTCAACCTTTTTTTAAAATTCTTTTATATATAATTAAAATACAAGTATTCTGGCATTTTAGTAGAAGCTTAGTTTTATCACAATTCTCAAGAGAGCTGTAAATACATTAAACGCATTAGTTAGTGATAAATTTAATATATATTTAAATTTTAATAACTTTATTAAACATTGTATGGAACATGGATACCCTGCTAACCTTATAAAATGTTACTTAACATTTAAATATAAAAAATATGTTATTAGTTGTACAGTTAATCGATAAATGGAGCCTCAAGCTAAGTAAATTAACAATATTATATTTTATTTAAAATTAATTGTATATGTCTGGGTGGTACTTTTATTTTCTATAAATTTTTAAACACAATTTAGAGTTTTTAAATGTGTTTTTTTTAGTTTTAATGTTATTTTATCAAAACTTAATAATTTTATGCGTTACTGTTATTGACCTTTCTATTGCCCGGGAAAATATTTTTTGCTTTACTCACGTGGTAAGTCTTTATCTAATTGTTTTAGCTTTGATTTTAAAATATTTTAGTAATTATTATAGGCTATAATATCATCGTTTTACATTAATAGATTATGGTTTTAATTATAATATTAGTCAAACTCTCTCTTCTCTAGAAATTTCTTGCTTTCTCTATGGCCCAGAATATTGGCAAATTCAGGTGAAGGTTGGCTGGCTGAAAAACTTTGTTTAAACCTGCAATCCTCGTTCCTAAGGCCAGGAGTTTGCTCTAGTACTACTGTGGCTAAGACTTTATTCTATCATGACTATAGTTATCTTAGGTTTATAACAATTTTTTTGTATATTTTTCAATATATATATATATATAAGAGAAATTAATCAAATTCCTCTGAAAAAGATACTTTATATATGTCATTGGGAATCTTAACTTTAAAGTTTAATAAGTTTTTTTTGGTTATAGATTTGATTTAGGTAACTTTTATAGAAGCTGATGGCAGTAGCTAATATATATGAAATGTACATATATATAATATAGGTATCTATTAAATAGGCAAGAATAATAAACGAGAAAAATTATATCAAAAATATGTTACACACTCTTAGTAATCACAAATGTTAGTTTTTAGCAATAACCAGAAGATTTCTCAGTTATGAGCTATGAATCAAAATCGATGATTTTTGATTCAAGGTTTCTAAAATTGTTTAATCTGAGCGCTATGCTTTCTTTTCAAGTACTTAAAGAAACATCTCGTAGTCGCACTGAATTTTTCATTATTTAGAAAAACTTTTTAATTTGTCGCTTAATTTTTCTTGAAAATTTTTTTTACACGCTTATGGATTATTACATTTACCCTTTAAGTGGTCACTTTTCTGCCCAAAATTTTCCAAAAAAGGGCACACTTTTATTGCATGCATTTAAGTACAACACTCAACAGAATTCGAAAATGGAAGAATTTTATTTTAGTTTCCAATTTTAAAGTTTTCAGCTATTTTTATTTTATAATTGAGGAACACAAAAACCCCTAAATGTTGCTTTTTCAATTCATACTATTAGTTCAATCTCTCCCTATTTATATATATATATATATATATAAATAGAGATAGATATATAACATAAGATACACACACACAGACACACACACACACACACACACACACACACACACACACACACACACACACACACACACACCACACACACACACACACACACACACACACACACACACACACACACACACACACACACACACACACACACACACACACACACACACACACACACATATATGTGTGTGTGTGTATCTTGTTCAAATTTTCAGTCTTTGATAAAATATTTTTTATTCGTCTATTCAAGTTCAAACATATTTTTTAAGCTTGCAGGGGATGGAACTTGATGTTAATACAGTTTTTTCAAATATTAATTCATTAAGGAAATTTTATTTTTTAATTTTAAATTTATTCTGCGATACTTCTGACGAAGTTCGAACTTGCCGCAATAGATGGCGTCAGTAGGTTTTTGAAATGAAATTTTTCTTGACTTCAAATACTTATTTTTTTCATTCACTAAGTTTGAATATTTTTTTTAAACTTTTAGTGGATGACACTTGATGTAAAAATAGTTTTTTTTTCCAAATATTATTTTACTAATTAAATTTAATTAACTAAAATGAAATTTTTTTCTTTGTTAACCTGAGTAGAAATTGACTTTTATATTACTTGTTATAAGTACACTCTGCACACATGTTACGAAGAATGTTTCATATATCTTAAGTGAATTTCTTTCATACTTACAAAAAATTTCATATTCGTACCTCTTTTTTAAACGGGTGAGAATTTTGTGGGTGTGTGCATATGCACACACTATTTGAAACATGGTGCAATACTAACATTTACATTGCGATAGAGACAGAGAAAATATTGGCTTTTTTAGATTATTTTTTCATTTCCATTTCTTCTCAAGCAACAAAAAGCACATTGTTTTGCCAAACCCTATTCTTTATCGAATATTTTCAAGAATCTAAATTTCTGCCTTCAATGAAAATTTCCCATTTTCATCACAAAGAAAATCCCGGATGAGAAGTATTTTAGTACCATGGAAAAACTGCATTTCTTAAAAACACTAGCACTAATAATCTCCTTATAAGGATTAAAAATATGTGCAAATCACAAAGACAAAGTAGTAAATATTAGTGCCCGTACAGTGTACGGACAAACAGGTTGTGGCCAGCTTTCGGTAATGCGTACGATGTACGGGTGAACCAGTTAAGGGGTTTTAAAACCGAAATCTAAACGATTATTTTTGTAATACCTTAGAACGTACGTTTTTAGAATAGTACGGTTTTTGCCTTAATTAGCAGATTCAGCTCATTTTTATGGTCTTTTTGAGAAAAAATATTTTGATTTCCCCCTACTTAGATGAATACTAGACATGTTATAATATTTGTTCAATATTTAAAATATTCTACCATGTATAACAGGCTTTTTTATAAACTCTAAGAATAATTACAGTTGTCGTAGTAATCATAATTATTAATTATTATTCGAATTAAAATTTTTTAGAATAATAAAAAAAAAATGATGACTCAGACATAATAGTACTTTTAATCAATAAAAAAATTTATTCTCGAATAATATTTTACACGCACTATAGATTTTTCTCCATTTGTTGCTTAATTTCATTATAACTACAAATAAAAAGTTGTATATATTCAGTAAAAGAATGAGCAGAGTGTTCATTTTCCCCCATAAGTTAATATTTTTTCAAATTTTTAGCTAGTGTCTGAAATATTACTTTGTTAAATTCATAAGGAAAAAAAAAATCAATTTTTGAAGGTTTTAAATTTTTTTACATAGAATATTAATCTATGGATAATGAATGAATTTTAATTTGTGGAAATAGTCCCTGATATAAATCGAATTAATGGCTTTATCTCTTATTATTTAACCAAACTAACCTAAACTTAACTCAGTGGTGCAACAGCCCATGGCGGGTCAAAGCCAACTGTGCCCACCTCAGTTTTCGTGACCTTGGGCACTGAGGTGCATGAGTGGATGTTTCGGTCTGGTGATCACTCTGAATGAAAACCCCCCAGTTCTTAGTTCCCAAGCAAGCTTGGTACTTATTTATCGACCCATTGAAGGGATGACAAACTGAACAGACTTTGCCAAACCCGGGGTTTGAACTCCAAATAACTGGCGGTGACTTTCTGGGGTTTAAATCTGAACCTGTGGCGATGCAGTGTGGGGTTGATGCAGACCTGTAGTGATGTGCTACCACTCGGCCATTGGGCCTTATTATTTAATTATTTATAGTATATTTTCATTCAGTATGAGTGTCGCCCTCGTCACTTTCTAGGTTTAAAATTATGAGATCCATTGCTAATAGCCCTCGTGAGGCTTTATAGTGCGACGTTAATATAACTCTCACGCACTCACTCATTCAGAATGAATATAGAATGATTGAAAACATGATTTGCACAAAATTGAACAAATATACGGTATGTACATAATACGTATTTATATGAATACGATAGTGGTCCTTAATATTTATATAAACGCAAAATTTTATCGTAAGAGAGATAGATTTTTTCTTTCTTATGCATTGATTGGTTTTTCCAAGGAAAAGTATTTTATAAGATATTATGTAATTTAGAAATTATTTTGATATTTCTACTTTTGTTGAAACACAATTTACTCATAAAATATTGTAACGTGCTTTTATTTTTGCTTTATAAGATATATTATGAATGTAAATTACTCTACCAATTAATTGTAGTTTTTTTTTTAAAGTTTGAAGTTCATGAAATTTAAAGAATTTTTCTGTTCATATTATTTTTTTACTATATAACTATAATAATTCTTATTGCAAAAAGTAATCATGCTGTAAAATATTTATGCTGTCCCCTATTTTATTACTAGTCTTATAATAAATCAAAGTTAACTTTGTTGTTGATAAGATCCTTATGTTTATCGTATATAAGGATCTATATACATTTTTATCCATACTATTTATGTAGTAGTTAATATAATTTTGAATTTTTTTCTAGGGGAATTCTATTTCAATGTATTTTTTTCTTTTTAAAAATTGATTGAATCAATCATAAGTAAAAAAAAATATATATTTTGCAAACTTCTTTTTAGAAAAATGATATTTTGTATAAAAAGTGCATTACTAACTTTTTAAGCTCATTTTCTTTTCGAAACGGCACTGCATTAAAAGTGCGAAACGAAGTCCACAGTTCCAAAACGATGCAAAAATTACTGCAAAAACAACATATATAGCTCCATCAAAAAAGGTTGAAGCCTCAATGTCAAATATTGAAATATTTGGTAAGAAAATTCTATTCTATTAGGCTTTGAGTTGCGTAGAGAACAATTTTTATTTATTTATTCGATACATTCCAAATATTGTTATAAAATTATTCATGTAGCAATATTTCTACAAAGAAGTGTAAAAATAAATAAAAAAATCAAAGCTAGAAAGCCCCTTTTTTATAAATATGTTCAAATATTCTTTTATTTTTTTAAAAAAATACATTCTGCATCACTGTAAAAATGGCTAGCAACCCAAACAGATTCTCCATCTAAACAAAGCAAATACTTGCTTTCCCCAGATAAGATTGTATTTGCTCAAAGTAAATACATACTTTTCCCTTCACGAAAATGAAACTAATAGGTCTAAAGTAAATATTGTCCCCTGCTTGAATTTTATTAGTTGAAAAGTCAAAATAAGTAGGTTGCTGTATTTATCCAATTTTACAAATGACTGTTCAACAATTTCCTTTGAAATCTAATAAAGTTCAACTATGATTTTAGTGACAATCCAAAGTGTAATATCTGGAAGCGGAAAGCATTTTCATTTCGCGTAATTTGAACCTATGTTTGCCAAATACTGCTCTTTTATTTACTCACATCACTCTTCTTATACTCATTTCAATTAGAAGGTCTTCTTAACTTGATTTCAATTAGAATTTGTAGTAGAGATTTTACTACAACTGTTAAAACAATCTTGAAGCTTTTATTTTGTTAGTCACTTGATCAATAGCAGTGATACTTTTTCTTAAATAAAAAAAAAGCAGCTTTATAATAGACAAATAAATGTTTTAACTACTGTTACGTAATGTTGAATATTCAGAAAAGAGAGAGAGAGAGAGATTTAATATATAAAGGGAGTTAAATCTTTTTTAAATACAGTTGGACCCCGATTAAACAAATCCGTTGGGACCGAACAAATTATTCGTTAAATTGGGGTTATTCGTAATATCGGGATCGTCTTACCTTTTGTAAAGAATATCCATAGAGAGTGTTAGAAATTATGCTCACAATTTTTATTCAGTAGCTAAAAATACTATTAGCGCAGTGTTTCTCAAACTGTGGGGCGTGCCTACTACTCCACGGGTGAGGGGCGAGCATATTGAAAAGTCAAAATCAAAAGAGATATTTTTAAAAAAATTATTGATTTACTGTGAAAGTAAACAAACAAAATACATTCTGACTTAATAAAAAATAAAATATACAGTAAAAAAACTGATGTTTTACATTTTTAAATGTATCAGTGCTACACAATACATTTTTATGATTAATTTAACAATACTAAGTTAAGAACAAGTTTAATAATTACCAATGACCCCATGTGAGCTTGTCATATAAAATTATATACAAAAAATGGCATTTGTCTATATAATTTGTGCGGATTATAATTAATCCCTCTACCGATTAAAAGTTACACGGTTCGCTTACTAATGCAAACCGTTTTTCACGTATGCGTGCGTATGTGATGTATTGGGTAGGTAGGAATAAAAAAAAATCCTTTGAAATAAGTAAATCCTACGCAATCATTGTCAAGGTCCTTTTATTGCATTACAAAACCTTCAGAATAATTTTATGGATACCAGTGCAGAGAAAAAAATCGTACTTCGGAAAGACGTATATATACGTCCGGGAAAATTAAAGTTTTGACTGAGAGAGACGTTCATATACAACGGTGGTGCGTAAGAGGTTAAGGTCGCATCGTAGTTTTAGATCAAAGTACAGTATTGCTGAATTTCAATAGATTGTTATTGTATGAAAGGGGCGCTAGGAAAATTATGATGAAAATGGAGTCCCGAATAATGAAACTTTGAGAAACGCTGTATTAGCGAATTATTACGCATCAGTTATTTGGAAATTTTAAAATATTGACTAACAGACGTTTGAAAACTTTTTGAGGCCTGATTCGGAAGAATTCTTTTTCGACTTTATGCAGAAAAGAAAATACTGCATCCTTTACATCCTGTTTCATGAGGTATGTTTTCACAGTTTACAAGCAATGTAAAGAATTGGAAAATGTAACAGTTTCAATAGGAGTTTCATTATCAATTTTTGCTTGGAAATTGCTACGAATTTGGTTTCAACAATTTGAAATGCTTAACAAATTTTCAAAAATAAAATTTTCTATACAAAACCTTTCGTATAATAAAACTCATTTCTCACAAGAAAGAGAGCAATTGGTAAAATATCTTAAAATATCTCCTGTGTTGTGGAGTAAGATAAGATAAAATAATTTCCTGTACTATTCAAAATTCATACAGTACCTTACACTCATAACCCTTCTGCATCTGTAAAGTCTAATAATGGCACTGTTTTTTTACCGGGACTAGTTGCGTGTTTTCCCTATTATATAGTACACGTCGGCTTGTGGATTATTAATGTATAAAGAAGGATAGCTGCGTTGAAAAAAAGTAAAATAATGGTGATGAAGCAAGATAGCGAAAGCGATGATTTTTCAGATAGTGATTATGAAGAGGTGAACATTGAAAAAAGTGGAAGTGATTCTTTTGTAAGTAACCTAATTGAAGACGATTTTGTACCCTTATTTAAAACAGTGTACTCTATGTTTCCGTAAAAGAAATTCCAGAGATAAGCCAGTAAGAAAAGAGACCTGATACCAGTGTACAGAATGTCAGGTATCACTTTGCGTTGTACCTTCTTTCAAAAACTATCATACAAAGACTAATATTTGACTTTTTTCTATTAGCCCGAGATAACTCGGGATAGTTAACTTACGTTAAAACTAAATGCTTTTACACCTGTAAAAAAATTAAAAATTCAACTTAAAACCTACATGTTTTGTTTAGTTTCATTTCCTTGAATTTAATAAAATAAAATATATGATGTTTTTTTGCAATATTTTTCAAAAAACATTTGCAAGGGAAGCGGTTAAGAAAACTATTTTTTGTTACTCTTTTGCTGACTGTTATTTTAATTTTAGAGTTACTCTTTTCCTTACGATAATCCTCTATTTAATGGCTTTAAAATAAAAAAACAATACCGCAATTTGATAAACATTCTGTAAATGCAAAGATTTTGTAATGGATGAAATATGCAATGAGGTATCCATTCATGATTCGCTTCAAATTTTTGTTGTCTCTGCTCTATTAAGTTCACCTTTTTTCTTCTTTTTATCGTAGTTTATAAAAAGCCACTGAATCTAGCGTCGATTACCGTCCCTTATCTTAATTCACTTACTCGAAAGGTAATGTCTAAAATTTAATTAGCGCATATTTATTTATCTGAGATTGAGATAATATGGAAAGACAGTAATTACCGCAAATCGCAAAAATGCCTTAATTAAGAGAGATAATTTATTTCAGAGCTTAGCATAATTCTTTCTCAAACTATGAATATAAATCTTTAAAGTACTTTTTCATGAGAAAAAAGCGCGAGTTCTGTTTATTTTTTAATGAATGATAAAGCAGCATTAATAAATTAAAACTGAAGATTTCTTTTCGAATTTGGATTTGAGCAATTATCACTTGACCTGAAGCGAACACTAGGTTTTAGAAAATCAATGCGTTTCAACAATTTATTTTGATATGTTGTTTGATATTTTTCTTTTTTGGTTATTGTTGGGAGATGTTATTTGTACCTTATATATTATTCTTTGATGTTTCAATTCCAAAATGATGAAAAAATTCTAGTTTTCCTATTGGAACATAATAAAAACAAGTTTTTACCGTATAGCTCAGTTAAATCTGTAATGCGCATATATTTTAAACAAAATATATGCGCATTAAGGTTTGCGCATATATAATCAAACAAAACCGACAGCAAAAAAAAAAAAAACCCCAAATTTTTTTATTTAAGAAAACAGATTTTAAAACCTTGTTTCGGCCAAAAACAAAACAATACAAAATCAGTTAAAATTTTTATTTTAATTTTGCATTTTGATCCACATTGCAAGTTTGAGCCGAATATTACAATCTTGCTCGTACATCGAATTTTATTATCTTTCTTTTCGAATAGCTATTCAAAACAGCTATTCAAAAACAAATTCAAAAATTAATAAAATAAAGCTATTCAAAAACAGTTATTATATCGAAGCAGCTATTCAATAGCTGTTTCGAAAAAAAAACATATTTTTATGAGTAAAATGATTTATTTACGCTTTTTTCACAGAAATAATAATAATAGTAGTATTTCTTTAAAAAATATTCAAAATTTCTTTGTCAGATATATTCGGAAGTAAGGTGCAGAGCACATAGCCTAACACTGCAATTGTTACATCATAACCACTCTCTTTTCTTTCTCTTTTTCCTTTACTATCCCTTTTACCTCAAGACACAGCACAATGTCTTGTGGATGCTTTTTTCATGGTGGTAGAAAAAAACTGGGAAAATAACGTTACGTTAGCTGAATAATTTCAGATTTTGGTCTACCCGATTTATATATATATATATATATTAATGGGGCTGCTTATTGGTATTTTAAACCTCTGAAGACCTAGTACCTTCCCCAAGGAGCTAGTATTATAGCTTAGCGCTGCACCATATAAGCGATACCAATTACAGCAAACAATTTTGACGCCTATTTTCTTCCTCAGAGGGAGGTACTTGAGCTCTTGATGATGCGAAACCTGTACTAGGATTTAATTTTGCCGAGAACATCCAAGCCAAACAGACACTATAGGGATCTTTTACATGCCGTATAATCATACGACATGGCCGCTGTCGATTTTCTGCATCATGAAAATCCACCGACTTGGGTCGATGTCGAACCCGCAACCTTGGGTGTAGAAGGCCAGCGACAAACCAACCACGCTACCCAGCCGGCTTTTTATATTTGCATGGCTATGTGAGCTTTGTGTATAAGTTTTTTTACTAATTTAAGTATGAAATCTAAATTCTTTTCACCTAATTTTTTTATAATAAAAATATATGCCTTCCAAATGCTAATGTCTAAGAAATGAAAGAGTACCTTTTCATAATATTTATCTAAATTTATTATAAATTTTATCTAAATTTACGAGATCGAGATACTGGCAGATCACAGCCAGTCTCTCGAGTTCAGACGGCGATCGCTTATACTTAAGTGTGAAATTTACAGCAGCATAAAATATACGACTCGTCTCGAATTATTTCGTTAGTGTACAGTTTAGGCAATCGGATTAACCCCTTAACTGTTGATTAAAAGTTGCGTGATTCACTTCTCACTTCTTTGCGCCACCGTTTTCATTTATTAGTATGTATGTTGTGTATTAGGGAGGAAAACACACACACACACACACACACACACACACACACACACACACACACACACACACACACACACACACACACACACCACACACACACACACACACACACACACACACACACACACACACACACACACACACACACACAACACACAACACACACACACAAACACACACACACACACACACACACACACACACACAAACACACACACACACACACACACACACACATTATTATTATACAGAAGGGCGAAGAAATCATCACATTTCTGGCACTTACGGAGGTTAGTTAGATCACGCACGTTAAAGGGTTAGAGATGATATAGTTATGATAAAAAAAAGTATAAGATTTAAATAATCCGAAGCTTCGGTACCTTCAAACCAGATGAAGCCACTCATGATGAGTTCTGCACATACACCAGTTCAAGAGCTCCTTTGGTGACATTCCTAAGACTACAGTTAGAGATTATGGGAAATATAAAACAAAGCCGTTTATTTTGAAAGAACAGAAACATCATCTCTCGAATTCCTTAAAAACCTGTTCCTTTTTCTTTTCAAAATCAAGAGGCAAAATTCAATTGTTTACCGTTCCTCAATCAAGTAACTAGTTTTCACAACTCCAGTCTGTCAATTTATAGAGTTGCTATTTCCACTTACCTGCTTTTTTTCCCCATCACATCGCAATAATTTCATCCGTTGTTCTCGAGATCCCAATTTCTCTTTTTCTCTTGGATTCGTTATTTTATATGTCAAAGGTCGAGCATATAGATGATACAATTTCAGAAAAGTAAATGATGTAATTCTATTTGATTTATATAACTATTTAAATGATTTTAGATTTTTGAATAATAGAATTTATGAGATTTGAGTTGTATAACAAAAATATCTATCCAAATATAAAACATGTGTTATAAAAGTATTGAAAGTTATAAGAATAAAATTTTTACTAAAAATAGAGCATTTCAATAATTGTTGTATATAATAAATAAAACAAGCACACACATATACGTGGCTATGAGAAATTATTTTTGAATCATGTGTAGAGTCTCTCATTTAAATAATTTATATATTTCTTACAATATTTTGAGTGTACATAAGGGTTTTCTTTAAATAACATGCTCCAGTAGACTTAAATGTATATGTACATTAAAATAACAAATCACGAGTGGTATTAACAGTGATATATGTAATTATTAATTGTTTTTAAAGTTCAAAAATGCTTTATGTAATGAATAACATTCTAAATTTAAAATTATTTTATTAATATTATTTGTTTTCTTTAAGGATAAATAAAATTCTCAAAAGTTTTGTTTCTTTAAATATACTTAATACAGAATTCTTTTAAAAATGTTCCTATTTATACAAATTAATGATATTTTAAAGAGTTAAATTATACAGTTTTATTTGAGTTAGTTTTTGATGATGAAAGGATCTGAGTTTAAAAAAAAACAGTAAAAATATCAGATTAAAAAATAGTTTTTTTTAAAAAAAGTAGGTATGGCAAAGTACAGTTCATTTTAATCCCTTAACTGGTTTGCTCGTACACCGTACAGGTAACCAAAATCTGACCACAACTAGTTTTCCCTTACGCTGTACGGGCACTGATATTTTCTTCTTTCTATCTTTGATTTGCGCATATTTTAAATTCTTATAGGGACATTATTAGTGCTAGTGGTTTTAAGCGATGCAGTTTGTCCTTCGTACTGAAATATTTCTCATACAAGATTTTCTTTGAGGTGAAAGCGGGAATTTCTCATTGAAGGCAGGAACTTAGAATCTTAAA
The DNA here is from genome assembly GCA_019973975.1 of Trichonephila clavata. Taxonomy (NCBI): domain Eukaryota; kingdom Metazoa; phylum Arthropoda; class Arachnida; order Araneae; family Nephilidae; genus Trichonephila; species Trichonephila clavata. The sequence goes on along the minus strand of BMAO01016218.1, from coordinate 124,543 downwards.
AATATTCGATAAAAAAAGAACAGGGATTGGCACAATAAAACGAGCGATCTGTTGCTTGAGAAGAAATGTAAGTAAAAAGATGATCCAAAAATTAGATTTTACCTCTGTCCCCATTGCAATGTAAGGTTTAGTATTACACCATTCTTCAAAATTGTATATATATATATATATATATATATATATATATATATATATATATATATATAATGTATATGCACAGAGCTGTACCGTTTGAAAAAGAGGTACGAGCATGAAGTCTTCTAGTAAATATGAGAGAAATTCTTTTAAGATATATGAAACATTCTTCATAGAATGCAGAGTATACTTATGAAAAGCAAACATTTAAGGATTTTTGCGTTCCACAATTATAAAAAAAAAAATCGTGTGAAAACTTTAAAAATGAACATAAAATAAAAATTCTTTCATTTTCGCATTCTGTTAAGCATTATGCTTAATTGTATGCAATAAAAAAATGTACCCTTTTTTGGAACATTTTGGACAAAAAAAGGACCACTTAAGGGGTGAAGGAACTATATATACCATCCCTAAGATGCGCAATCATAGGGATAGTTTCTCTTTTAATTTAATTGGATCTCAGTGTCCTCGTGCGGGGAGGAGGGAAAGAAACGAAAGGTACTCATTCAACAAATGTTCTTGCCTTAGTAACTGGGTTCAAACATATCAAGTTTGTCGTCAATAGCCCTTGTGTAGCTATAGAACTAAAAGTTAATTGAAAATTAACCTAATATGAGAAAGAATATACTTTTAACGTTAATGAGATGCTTTTAATTATTTGAGCATGAATTTAATGGGGATAGTTTCTCTTTTAATTTAATTGGATCTCAGTGTCCTCGTGCGGGGAGGAGGGAAAGAAACGAAAGGTACTCATTCAACAAATGTTCTTGCCTTAGTAACTGGGTTCAAACTTATCAAGTTTGTCGTCAATAGTCCTTGTGTAGCTATAGAACTAAAAGCTAATTGAAAATTAACCTAATATGAGAAAGAATATACTTTTAACGTTAATGAGATGCTTTTAATTATTTGAGCATGAATTTAGATCCTTTTCAACACTCAGTTCCATTAAAAATCAGTTTTCATTGCTTTATTCTGAGTTAATATCGAATCTGTGAGTTATTGCAAATTAACTTCCGGTGTTAAGACGTAAAACTATCTTTCTACTAATTTATATAATCAAAGAGATTAAAAGACTTATATTATCCTCTCTGATTTTCATTAAAATATAGAAAAAGATTCAATTAGCGATTTTGTGAATGTCAAATAATCATACAAGAATTTCAATCTATCACTAGTTAATTTTTATTCTCATTGCCTGAGACGTGGAAAGGATCGAATGTCATTGGTGTATTTTATCTTACCTTTGAATCGAATTTTAAAATCTTTCTGTGAGAGACCCATTGAAACTCTTTAATCATAAGTCTTTGTCTTCAAAGGCTATTATAAATATAAAAGCCTATAATACGGAAATGAAAGGGATTCTTTTTCAAAACCCTGCAAGGCATTTCCTCCCATTTCTCCTTTTAAAAACCGCGAAAGCACTCACATCATAAAGAGGATACCTTGACAAAGCGAAAGAACTGTTCCCTCCGGCTAAAAGGGACGTTATCATAAAGAACTTGTGCTTCAGTAAATATTAGTTCAACACATCCTAGAAAGCGAAACTTTTGACTTAGGAAATGTGGCATTTGTCAGGTGTGTTGAGAAATGCAGTCTTTAGGTTGTAGTCTAAGTGTCCGGGTGAGTATTTTTTCCATTTAAATTTCTAATAAAAGATGAAATTCTTACACTTTTATCTCCTTAATTATCTCAAAGCTGGCTAGTTTTTCCACAAAGTCATTTAAAATTACAAAACAGGAAAAGTTTTAGCTTCAGGTATTTAAAAAAAGTAACCGAAAGAGTAATGTTTATTATATTCGGTGTTTACACGATACATTAGTCTATTTTGTGCTTATAACTTAGGATAATGCAGGGTTTTTCCATTTTGGAAACTAAATATGATATATATTATGGTAATTTTAGGATACCAACAGTAATAACAAAGAATACTGACTTTTGAAGGTAAAATAACCACAATAGTCAATACTTTTATGCAGATATTCTTTGTAAATGTTCTAAAGGGATTTTTTATAACCCTCAGGTTTTCAATCAACAAATTTTGGAGTTGGGGGGTTTTTAAATCATAAACTGTTCTAGAAAAAAAAGCACATTAATTAGAAAACATATTTTATAATACAGATCAAGTATAAACTTATTTTTGTTATTCAAGATAGGAAAGAACTGTTGATTGATGATTAATTAGTCTTATTTTCCATCCACTAGTTACGAAAAATCCGGCGTATATCTAGCACTTTTAACACAAAAAATAAGATCGAAATTTACGGGTGTGCGTTATACACCGGGTAAAAAATGACAGTTTTAAACGTAGGAAAAAAAAAAGAAAGAAGCATAAGAAATTTAGACTTTTACATTTATCGAAATATTGCTTTCTTAAAAAAAAATGATAATCATTATGAAATTAAAGAGTTGTAGATCTGGAAGCCTACTATTTTTTGAAAAACCTGGGGGAATTATATCTCGAATAAATGACTTAAAACATAAGAGCATTGCATACATACATTTCAGGTATGTTCTTAAAAAAAGAGTTGTACGTTATACAGCGAATATACCTAAACATTAAAAAATCAGCTTGAAAGTATAGGTTTGTGTTATATATACATATATGCCGGATTTTACAGTATATATTACTCATATTAATATTATTCTTCATTGCAGACTGGGAAGAGTGACGATTGTTTTTAATAAAGCTCTTCAAAACGACGCGAGAACTATCGGTGACAGATCTCGTACTTTTGAAGTAATGTACAAATGACGAGGACAATACCTCCACTGGCACACAACACTTCAAACTTACACATGGCATTCACGTAAGGGCTTTGAGCATCTACAAATTTCATGAGCATCAATTCTTGGTGGCTCTTTAGGGGCACTACAACTAGACAGAAATAACACTGACCACGAGTTCGCGATCGTTATCACTCCGTTATCTCGTCAACCAGATCGTGAGGGATTCTAATTATTACGAATGCTATTTTAATTTAACTCCTTAAGGTATCCGACTACCCTAAAATTGTGAATTTTGCCAAAAATGGACAAGTTTTTTTATGATTTTATTTTATGGGCCATCTATTAGCTTTATAAAAATACCTAGTTTATCATTTTCCGTTCTCTAGAACAAAAACTACAAGTGTTTTAGTAAAAGCAGATGCCGTTAATTTAAACAAGATATATATGTCATAATTTAAAACGCGTTTTACTCAAAATGTGTTTTTTTGAAAATGCTCAAATGGGGCCAGCGATTGCTCAAAAAGTTTTGAAAACAATTAACTGAAATTTTGTGTGTGTGTTCTGTATAATAGTAGAATTGTTTTAATCTTCAGATTTATCAAGCACTGTTTTATTTCAAAATTTACAGGCTCTTATGTTAAATAATCACTGTTTTTTTAAGCAATTTCATATCATAACTAAGATAAAGTGCTCTAGTTTTCGTAAGACTTAAACTATCTCTTATCCTAAAGGTCTCTTTAAAATAGAATAATATAGCAACACATCAGAATTGAAAAATTGAAAGTTTGTTCCTAAACTTTTGGTAAAGAATGGACCGCGTTTACGTTATTTTTTGTCAATTTTTACCCATTTTTTCCCATTTTAGTAATTATAATTTTTTTTCCTTTCTTAATTTTAGCATGTTTTTCTTAAAATGTACTAAACAAATCTAAAAACAACAAAAAAATCCCCATATTTCTATTTTTTAAAAAAAAAGTTGTCTCAACCAGTCGGATACCTTAAGATCTACCGTTCGAAGAGTCTAATCTGTCAAGACTCCAAGTTCTCATGTTGGTGCGGTGTTAAAGTTTATAGAAGGGAGCGCCGCACAGCTCCTTGTTACTTGACCAGAGGTTCAAAATTAAGAGGTCCATTGCCAATAGCCCTCATGGGTGACGTTAACAAAGACTCTCTCACTGACATCATTTTACTGCGGGGGCAAATCAGGTAATAACTCAGGTATTGCTCTAGTTATTTGATTTGGGTGAAAACTCACGAGTCCTTTCGTTAATAACCCCTACGATGTTAAAGCGACACCAAACAAACTAAAAAGGAACCATTGGTCCATTATTAGTGAATATGTGTAGAAAAGCTTGCTTAAATATATATTTTAAAATAAAAATTGTATAATATTGTATATATAATATAATACTAGTAATATATATATATATATATAATATACTGTATAATGTATGAAAATGTATACATAATAAAAGAAATTTTTAGCAATTTATTTTCTTAAAAATTACTTCAAAGAAGCAACCAAATGAGAGAGAGAATTAAAATTCAAAAACTGGAATTACAGATAAATTCATTCATAGCCCTTTAAGCTATGTATAAAATCAGAAGCGTTTAAATTATAAGGCATTTTATACCCGAATTCTTTTCTCAGTATTAGAAAACGCAACTGAAAGTCATAAACATGGAATAAATATCAACAAGAAATAGACGGTGAATTATTTTTAAAGAAATACACTTTTCTAAACTTTTTTTAATTTAATTGAGAAAAATCCTGACTTTCCCGAACTACATTTTATTTTATGCTCGAACGCTTGGCAGAAGTAAAACTGTTTCCCATTTGGGAATTTCCTCGTAAATTTTACTTTCTCAAGAATTAGTTCCTATTGTGAAAAAGTTCATTCTTCTTTCATCTTTTTCTTTAAGTTGACATTGTTGCAATTGTCAAGCTCACACATGAAAAGCATTAAATTAAGATTTCTCAGAAATACTAAAGATACTACCATTTCCATATCTCACTGTTCACTGTATCCGCGAGCAACGAAATCAAATAAATTTAAAGCAGCGTGAATAGAAAGATAAAATTATTTTTACACGATTTATTCAGGCGATGTTTCATCAAATAAAAATTTCCCCCATCTGCTTTGAATATCTGCTCTCTGCGTGGGTGAGGATGAACAGAAAGTGATCTAGTTACCTAGTTTATCTATGCGAAAAATCTCGTGGAAAAAACACGCTCTTTGAATACTTATTAACTGTTAAACTTGTCCACGGGTGAACAAAATCATGCAATAAAGTTTGGCCTGATTTATTCGTGCTAGAGGGGCTCTCTGTAAAAAAAATATATGCGTATATATCTATTTGCCGCAGTTTTGGTTTTTAATCATAATTTTTTCTATGCCACTGGATAAATTGCTAACCTTTGTGACACATTAAATTTCGACAAAATCGTTTAACGCAAAACTGAGGGGGACTGAAATATTTTTTCATGTTATAAGAATTTTGTTATTAAAAATATTCAACAAAATTACGTTTATTAGATTACATTTTATTTACATAGATATGTATATACGCATGTATTTAATAAAAATCAATGAAATAAAAACATTCACAAGAACTTAATGAGATTTTATGTAAATCTACAAGTTTTTGAAAAACAAAATATTTATTGAGTTTTAGGAAAGTAATCTGAATCTGATAATCGCTTTTTTAGCAGCAATTTCTCAACAAATTGTTTGATATTATTCACTTGGTTATTCATTTAAACATTGGAATGTGTGTTTAAATAACTGTGCTTAGTTTTCAAGATGTTCCTCTTTCGGACGGTGTTGGAAGATGAGCTGCATTATTCATTTCATTTCGTCGTTGGAATCTGCATCAATGATGTTTTTTGAGCTTTGAACAAACTCCAAAAGGTCTTTGCCATAATTGGAGCTGTGAGCACATTATCATCATTTATTGCAACTAATTCTTCCGATGATATGGTAGGACAATCCAATAACACGGACACTTTCTCGAACATTTCATTAAGTTGATCCTCAATTTCAATATCCTCCTTCTCTCAGAAAGAAAATCTTTTCAGGCAACGCGGTTTTTGTTTCTTGTTAAGTGGGGAAAAAATGCATGAAATTGCATAGTAGTTTGTTGGGACCGTTGGGTTATTTCATGTTAACTAATATTTCGTCTTAAGCGTGTTCGCGTTAAAAGTATTTTACTGTACTTGTTTAAAAATGGATGTTTTTACTTAAAAAACATTGATGTGCTTCTTAAAGGGCGGTGACGGAATGGATTTGTATATAGTGTCCCAAAAATAGCACCCAAACTCTTGCACAGCTAGATTCCTCCTTGGGAGTACATGAAAGTGTCCAAAGAAGTGTGCTTTTGGTTAGTTTACGAGAAAAATACAAAAAAAAAAAAATAAGTATGATGTCACAGCCGGTGCAAGAAAAAAACATCGTATTGGACAGATCAATTGTAGTATTTGGAAGTATAAGGGTAGATAATCAAATGCATATCGAGGAAGGCTTGAGTACACACGTCGCACCAGCGTGGTGCCCCCCGAAGTACAAGCAACATGCAGACGAACAACTAAGTCCACATAAGCAAAGAAATCCAACAATGTGAGATCTGGGGATCGTGGTGTCCATGGAACCAGATCCACATGTCCTATCCATCGACCAGGGTATACCATATCAAGCCAATTACGTACAGGTGCACAAAAATGCGCCGGAGCCCCGTCATGAATCATCATGCATCATCATTATATTACTATGGATCTCAGAGGTGCAGTTCACTGTGCAATTTTTATGTTCCCTCAACAAGAAATCTGGCTGTGCACAGTTTGGGTGCTACTTTTGGGACACCCTGAATCAGGTTTGGAATTTTATTGCTCGACATTTACACCACAAGCTAGGTTATTATTTCTGAGAAAGAATGGTGATAATTTAGGGAAGTTGAGGCTGTGTGCTTCTACTTGAAATATTTCCTAAACTAAACAAACATAAGTATTCAGGAATTGGAGCCACATTTTTAAGGGAACTGGTATAAAATACCTAATTTTTTGGTAACATGCTATCTCAAATGAACCGTGTAACTGTATTCAGTGTAAAATCAAAATGTTTCAATAGGATAAAGTATGTACGTATTATAGCACAAATACCTCTAACGAAACATAAAACTAAATATATACAAGTTTACGTAATAGCTAAACAATATATGTTTAAAAAATTTACTGTATATTTTTGATATAAATTATTACTATTTTACAGTAAGGAGAATAATAATCGAGAGTAATTATTAATAACTGAAATATTGCATCAGAAAAAATTAATTTTTAAAATAATTATAACATTTAAAATTAACAACAAAAATCTTTTCGGTAAGTTATTGCATTATCATTTGCAAATATCGAAAACAATAGGAATAAGTAATAAAGCAAAAATAATAAATGTGGAAAATACAATTAAACAGGATATTTTAAGAAATTCTTCTGCTTATGAAATTGTTCCAATGAACTAAAATTTTATTCAACCCATTTATTAATGTAAAGGAAGTTTTTTATTTTTTATTGAAAGTCAGTTCATAAATTTACAAAGAAAAACAATGTGTCTGACAAAAATGTTTGCTATTGTTTTGTATTTTCATCTCAATATCAACATCTCTAGAACTAAAACCAAAATTTTCAAGCTACATTGGTGGATATTTCTTGCAAAAGGAACAATAAATATTTAAAAAATTTATTTTTGGTTCAAAGAAAAAAAAAAGCTATTGAAAAAGTTCTCACATTCCTTGCATAGTATTGCAGGAATCAATGTTAGTCTAAAATTATCATATTGCATTATATTATTGTTTTCGAAGGCAGACACAACAATATTGATTAAGAGAAAGCAAACATACAATAATTTTCGAAATCGATTTACGATAACTACAATCCTCGATGTATTTATTGATTTCTTTTGTTTGCTTTGATATAGATTGTTCTAAGTTTTTCCCGTGTTTATAAAGTTGCTCAGGAGTTCATTATTTTTATTATGACCCGTTAATTAAAGTGTCAGTGCCGTAGCTATTTCGTTAAACTTGCGTTGTTAGTGTTAAAAGTCCTTTGATGATAAAGGTAAGACTTTTTAAAGATAGTATTATAATTTAGAGCAATAAATGGTCTATCTCAGGGATCAGCAACCTATGGCACGCTTGCCTCACATAGCACGTGGCACAATTCTCAGTGGCACACTACACTACTCTACAAATTTATCAATTTTTGAGTGGATAGAAGTTGATAAATTTGCAATGCACCATATTTGACAAAAAATTTTAGAATGATGGATATTTGCGAAATTGTAAAAAAATCTGAACGATAACTCGAAGGATAAATTTACAGCCATTTTGTAAATTATTGAATGATATTGTTGGAGAGATTAATTGTTTGAAGCTAGAAAACTGCATATACTCTGATTACCGCAATTGTGCTTCTACATACCTAAGTAAAAAATTTTTACTCATATGAAAAAATTGTGGAGTCTTCAAAGAGAGAAATTGTTTAACAACTGAATGCTCAGAATCTTGTTGAATTTAAAGTCACACATTACACCCCTGATTTTTGCGATGTGAAAGTAGAGTGATGGTGCAAGAACTATGGGTTCGCATTAAAATTTTTATTTATCTTTTTATTCAACTATGATGAAGGAAAACACATATATTTGTGTTGTCTATTTCTTATTTTAATAAATATGTTTAAAAATACATTAATAGACAAATTTAAATTTTATTTTTTGAAGGAATATTTATATTCTATGCTGTTTATTTTTATGCTCAGAAATGTCTTTAAATGATGCAAAATTAATTTGTAATAAAATTGTAAATCTGTATTATTGATCTGTATTTCTTAACTCTGCATACAATATCACGGGAATCAAGTTGTTTCAAACATGTCCTGCTATGTGTCACGCTGAATCCTATTGGTAGATTGGTTTGACAAGCCACAGCAAAAAGGATGCAAACCCCTGGTCTATCTAATATAAACAGTTGGAAAAACTTTGCGTGCTAGTTGGATATAAGGATATTTAATAAAAAACTACTTGCTGCATGCATAGCGTAAGGGAGGAAGTATTAAGGAGTGGGTCTAATGAAAAACAAACCCCTGGAAGTTCTACTCCCGAGATGATTGAATGTTTGCGTTTCTGATGAAATGGTCACAGTTTTTAGATTTAGTTTTGATGGCAAACTTTGTAGAAGTTTTTATCAAGAACGGAATACATTCCACACTTGTCAGGAGCTCTGAAAAATCCCAAAGGAATAGAAAATATGCAAAAATAAATAGAAAAAATTCATTGGATTCAATTTCAAGAAACTTTTGAAGAAGTATTCGGAAAAAATGACGAACTCTTAGGTTTTTTTTTATAAATAATCAAATTCCTTGGGAGAAAAATCCTGAAACTAGTCTAAGAGTTGTCAAATGAATTCTTTCATGGTTATCAAAAAGTAAAATATCGAATATTCACTAAAATAAGATTCTTTCATTTCCCTTTGGTATCTGATCTGAGAAAGATAGCTGTTGCCAGAAAGAAAGTTTACTAAAACATACTTTCTTGCAATTTATTTAGTTTTTATTTTTCTAAGTCCGGAAGTTGCACGTAAAATGGAATCAATTGGTCCAGTATATTCCCGTAATCTTAAGTAGAATGGAAATAATTTAATTAAATTTTTTTTCAAATTAAAATTTTGTGTTTCACCTTTCTTTGAATTATTTTAACCCTTTAAGTGGTCCATCTCACTCCCTCTCAAATGAGCCAAAAAAGGGCACATATTTTATTGCATACGAGTATACCCAAGCATAATACTTAACAGAATGTGAAAATGGAAGAATCGTATTTTAATTTTTAATTTAGAAGTTTTCCCGCAATTATTTATTTTATAATTGTGGAATACAAGAACATTAATTGTTTGCCTTTTATAAGTACACTTTGCATGCTATGAAGAATGTTTCATACATCTTTAAAAAAATTTCACTCATATTTACAAAAAAAATCATGTTAGCATCTCTTTTTCAAACTGTAGAGAATTTTGTGTGTGTATGCACTTATATATGCAGACACAATTTGATGTATGGTGTAATACTAAGTCTTCCATTGCAATCAGACAGGTATAGTATCTTCTTTTTTGGGTTATCCATCTTCATTTCTTCTCAAGCAACAAATTGCCCATTGCCTTGTGAATCCCTGTTTTTTATTGAATAGTTTTAAGAATCTAAATTCCTGCCTTCAATGAAAAATTCCCGCCTTCATTAGAAAGAAAATCACTGATAAGAAGTATTTCAGTACTACGGACAAACTGCATCTCTTAAAAACACTAGCACTAATAATCTCATTATAGAAATTAAAAGCATGAGTAAATCAAATATAGAAAGAAGAAAATATCATTGCCCGTTCAGCGTATGGATAAACCTGTCGTGGTTAGCTTTTGGTAACCCGTACGGCGTACGGACAAACCAGTTAAGGGGTTAATAATATGTAAATATTATTTAACCCTTTAACGGACTATTTATTTGTAGCAAAGGTACATTAAAATATTTGTGGAATTCAGATTACTTTAAGAAGAGAAACTCTCATTTAGCTTGTTAGATAAAATTATTTTGATTTTTAACACCAACTTTTTGGTAGTAAGTATATTTACCACTGCCCATTGGGGTCTATTAAAAAGTAGAAAATAAGGCTTTTTATTTTTTTTTGTTTTATATTTATAAAATATATTTTGTAAATGCTACAAACTGAAAAATAATTATATGTTATATAAAGCTTTTTTTTTATTCATAGATGGCAAATTACAATATTATTTTTCATGAAATTGCCAGATCAAGAGGAAGTTTTTAATCCTGTTACTGAGTGCGGAAGGAGTTGGTAACAAAGTGTGTAAGAGTTTATAATTTTCTTAATTTCTGAAGTTATTAATAAAGGACAGCACAGACAAAAAATAATAAAAAAGCTTACTATGGACATTTAAAAATGAATGCAGTGGGTGGTGAGTATACTTACCACGGCCTTAGAAAGGGTTAATGTAAATAAAACAGAAGTACCCTTTCGCTATCGAAAGGAATCCGGTTTGTTTCCACATAACGACTTTTCTAATTAAGTTGCCAAGATAATTGTTGACTTCTACAAAAATTTAAAATTTCAAGAAAAAAATAAACTGTCATCTGTAATGTTGAAAAATTTAAGTCTAGTGACAATTTATTTTCTAAAAATATTCTGGACCTGGTATTAAAATGCCAAAGGCTACAAAAAATTCATGATTACTGGTACATGTTAAAGATGCTTTACAGCTCTAAAAAGTATGACATGGATTATATCCATTAAAGCCTAACTCTGTTGTCAAGTGCACTTCCATATAATCTGGAAAGCAAAAGTTTGTAAGTTTACGTCAAAATTCTCAATTTGTAGTTATATCAAAATATTTCTAACGTGTTTAACTATAGTAATCTGAAGTATTATTGGAGCAAATAAATACATATGATTTTTAATTTATAATGTTATGCATATTGATTTGGTTAATAAGTTAAATTGCTGTGATATTAAGTTAAAATGCTACATATTTTTCAAAATTAAAAAAAAATTCAAATGAAACTTCCGAATTTAATGGATTAAATGAAAAATCCTTGGCTCTCTATATTTTTGTATTACTTCCCAGGGGTGGATTGTAAATTTAACTTTCGGCAGAGTTTATTTTGGTAATAATATTTTTCTGAGATTTCTAATTCTTCTTATATATATATAATTTCAAATTTTCTAAAATATAATCATATTAATTTTATAGTTACAATAAAAGAGTTTCAAAGTGAGATTTTGTACGTAAAATCTAATCTTTCTCAAAATATTTTTTTTAAATGCCAGAATCGATAACTTTCTCGTGTATCTGCCACAATTTATAAGATGATGCTTGTAAAAGCAAAGTTAATCAAAACGACTATACATTAGGAAAAAAAAATCAGGTAAGCATGCAAGGAAAAAATATAGTAATGTACCGTACAAAAATACATATTATTTAATAAATATTATTTAAAGATATTTTTAAATAAGAAATTTGTTTTTCCCGTTAATACTGGAAAAAGATGAATCTAGATATTACGATTTATTTATTGAAAAAAACCTCTGAAGCCAGTTGATTTATTTTATTTTTTTTAAAACAATACCTGGATTTAGAGTTTTTTTTTATAAATGTAAGAAGGAGTACATGAAGGAAAAAATATGCGAAGCAGTGAAAGCTATGAGTAGGTCGTTAATGTTTGAGACACAATATTCTTCATACGACTGATTTTTGATAAACTCTGTGGACCTGAATTAGGAATATTTTTTACGCTTACAAGTACTCCAACGTTAATATTATGTACTTGCTAATCGCAATCCTATAGAGAATAGCATATTTTGTTAAACTACTGATTTTTATCCTGGTTGATCTATTTTTTCTGGCATAAATGGGACTCTTTATACTTTCAAGTTTTATTTTGTTCTTAAACCTTAATTCTAAATGACGCGTTAAAATGAAAAATGACTTATTTGAGGGATATTATGAATTTTTAAAAACGCAGTATTGTAAAAATACATAAGGTGAAAAACGTTTAACGCGAAAACGCTTAAGATGAATTATCGGTTAACACGAAATAATACAACGGTTCCGACAAATTACTATGGATTTCCATGCATTTTTTCTCTTAACACGAAAAGATTTCCCTTCGAGGAGAGAGAGGATATCGAAACTGAGTCAACATTTAATGAAATGTTTGCAAAAATTTCTTTATTATTGGACTGTACTATACTGTAGCATAGGAAGAATTCGTTGCAGTAGATGATGATAATCTATGTATAGCCCCGATTATGATAAACAAAGACATTTTAGAGTTTGTTCAAAGCTCAAAAAATATCATTGATGCTGCTTCGGACGATAAAAATGACGATAAATTTAGATCAGTGCTTTTCTCAAACTTGAAATATTTAAGACCCAATTTTAAATCATAATTTTCAACACGTTGTGCCTTCCATACAATAACAATGTATGGAATTATTATGTGCTTTAACGTAAATCTACAATTTGACTTTAATTATAAACCATACAAATTATCAAGATACATATGAAGTTTTGTATGTAATTTTGTATATGACGATCTCACATGCGGTCACTAGTTATTATTAAACTTGTTTTTAACTTAGTATTGAGGAATTAATGATCAAATACATTGGGCAGGACTGATACATTTACAAGTACATTATATCAGAGTAAATGCGTAGTTTATTTTTTATTATGTCTGATGTATATTTTATTTTTCTTCCTTACAGTAAATAAATAATTTTTTAAAATACTCTTTTATTTTCGCCTTTTTGATTCCTTGGTAGAATTATCACACCCCCTTAGGAGGGCGCACCTTACAGTTTGAGAAACGCTGATTTATAGACGCACATTCCAATGGTGAAACGAATAAAAAAATGGACGATATCGAACAACTTGTTGACTAACTGACTCAAGACAATACAAATTTTTTTTTTCTTTCTAAAAACTTAATAAATGTTTTGTTTTTCAAAAAACTTTACAATTTTGTATAAAATTTCGTTAAGTTTTTGTTTCATTGATTTTTATTAAAGACAAGCATTTATACATATCTATGTAAATAAAATGTACTTTAATAAACTTAATTTTGTTGTGAATATTTGTTGTTTTTTTGCAATAGCGTTTAACACAAAAAATATTTCAGTCCTTTCAATTTTGTGTGAAACGATTTTCACTGAATATAAATCCTAACTTTACAAATTTTCTTGAAGAGACATTTTTCTGTCTGTGATCCACGTTTAATTCATTTGGCGAAGGCAGCCTTAATGCACGCTAAATCACATTAATACTAATTTAATTTCATATTTTATGCTAGAGCTACATAAAATATGAGGGTTTCTTATTCAATCCCACAGAAGTATTTTCGCCTTTTTAAAACTAATTATGCTATGAAACAAGTCGAGAGCAAGTTATTGTAAATGTCCCATTTCGCGAGATCAGTTCTCCCTTAGGCTGCGGTGGTTCGCGTACTCGGAGATAAGTGCTTATAAAACCATAATTGAATCTTTGTCGTAGCTCCCCTTTCGCCCGGCGGCATTAGTACTCTCGCTTTGTCGCTCTTTCAATTTGTGAAGCGAAACCTTTTTTAGCAGTTTTGTAAAAGGGTTGGGGCGTTTATGGGAAATTTCTTTCTGCTAGATAAAGGTTCCCGATAGCTTCGTTCGTATTTTAGATTTTAATGCTTAGGGTGATCTCAGACACTGAACTGTATGATTTAACTCAATAATTCCAATATACCGCTTTTTCGACGAGTATGTTTCGAATTAAATTAGCCATTTTCTTTCCAGCATTTTCTTTCAACAATTGTATTATTTCCTTGCCATGTATCTGAATCCTTCCGTTGAATTGAATTATATATTGCTATCTATGTTAAAAGTTTTCGGAATTTTTGATTGTTTGTGACACATATACTTCTTTTTTCTAAATCGAAGAAAGTTCCCAACATTTCGCTAGTTTGGGAGAAAATTAATACACAGGATGAAAGAGATAAATTTATGTAAGGTTCAAAGAGATAGTGCCTAACAAGAATATAGAAAAGATTCCTTTTATATCTTTTTATATCTCGTTTTTTTAATACTTTAAGAAAGAATTAATCTTAAAAATTAATGAGATCTTTTCGAAAAGGATGTTGCTCCTAGTACTGTTTGTTCTGAAACCTTATCAGGGAAAGAGAGAAAGAAAGAGGATTTAATAAAATCTCTCCTCTCATATTTTACGAATTTAATCAATTCTTTCTGCTAGACATTCCTTAATAAGTTATTCTTTTCCGGGGTTCATTCTAAAGAGGCGAACTGATAATAAATTTACGGGTAGCTTTGAATTTTAAGAGAGCGAAGCACTAATAAATGAGCTCGAGTTCAAGCTTCATAATTTACGTGGGAAGTAGGAAAATTCAGTTATGCTCCCTTAAAATTCAAAGGTGAAAAAAGTAGTGTAAAATCTGAACAACACAAAGGCGCTAGTGTGAAATATTTGACGACGGCGTATTCTGTAAAATCTCTGAAGGGATTGATTTTGATAAAGTGAAATAATAGCAACTATGGCTATTTTATTACAGGTGAGCTAATATGACGTGATATCACGTATATCTGACGTCATCTGACGTCATTTAGAGAAGTAAAACTTCTCAGCCGCCTGTTCCCACGAGTTTGGTTAGATTGACGTAAAACTACTTCATGACGTCATTAGATTTAAAGATCTGCAATTGAAGAGAGAGATCTATTTGAAAAAGCAGCATTCCTAAAGGGACATTTGTTGCAAGCCTTTGGGTCTTAATTAACAAAGCTTTGGAACGATGGGCATCTTTATGGAAACTAAA
Organism: Trichonephila clavata; assembly: GCA_019973975.1. Lineage (NCBI taxonomy): Eukaryota > Metazoa > Arthropoda > Arachnida > Araneae > Nephilidae > Trichonephila > Trichonephila clavata. Next base: position 109,275 of record BMAO01016218.1, on the reverse strand, counting down.
TTTAAAATATTTTTGATCTCTCTTAGATCTAACACTTTTAAAAACGCCCACTTCGTTAAAGTAACTATTTTTAGCCTTAAGCACAAACGCATGAATAATTATATTTAAATTTTTGATTATATTTAAATTCTTTCTTTTCGTCTGGAAAATTTACTTTAAAGTTAGATAAAGGAAGCTCTCTTTGTATGATTATATATAGCAACATTTCCCCATTTAAATTTTTTATTAAAACGAAAAAAGTATCCCTAGTGTTTGTGAAATATAAAAGTTTAATGTTAAGGCATACAATTGTTTTTTGCTTAGAAAGTTATTTTTTTACATTAGAAATATCAATTAAATTTAAAATGTGCGTATTTCTCTTAACTCTGCTTAACATTTTTCGCCCTTTATGAAATAATTTTAATACTCTGCTTTAGGGTCAGAAGATAACGAAGCTTAATTATGTAAAATCCTTCACTAGAATCAATTTATTTTTTTATTTCTTATTAAATTACAGTGGTAATTTATACTGTGATGGCTGTATAGGTCTAATTTAACAGATATATTATTTATAAAGCTACTATAGAAAGGTATTAGCTTGGTGAGATATTGCTGTAATTTTATCTCTGTCATGAAACTTTTTCAATTGTTGGCTCTGACATTGACATGATAATCACGTTAATCTAATTGAGAAAATGTGTTGAGAAGTATTTCTAGCGAAAAAAAGAATTAATCTAAATTTTCAAAGCACTTATATCAGTATTAATGAATTAACTAATCAGTCTCCTATCAATGTAAATTCTAATTTCAGATAAGCGAAATTTTACATTTTCACCACGAGTTATATAATTTTATTCTGGACTTTTTTTTCAGGTTTTATTTTAATATATATTTCACCAAAAAAATATTTCATTTTTTTTCTCTTTGTTACTCAAACACGAAGTAGCTGCGGTAGCCTAATGGTCATAATCACAAGCTCGTGTCATGAGTTCGAGCCCTAGTGATTCTAAGTGCTCACCGGGGTGCTCGCAAATAGGGCCTGATCCTCGATAAGAGGTCAATTTCTTCGCTTAATATGTTCCTAAAAAGGCCCTTTTTTATTGCATATATAACAAAGCATACTATTTAACAAAATGCAAAAATGGAAGAATTTTATTTTAATTTTCAATTTTAAAGTTTTCACACAATTGTATATTTTACAATTGCGGAACACAAAAACACCTAAATGTTTGCTTTTATATGTGAACTCTGCGTGCTGTGAAGAATGTTTCATATATTTTTTAAAAAGAATTTTACTCATATTTACAAAACAATTTCATGTTCGTATCTTTTTTTCAAATGTTTGAGGATTTTGTGTGTGTGTGTATACATGTACACACACAATTTGAATTATGGTATAATACTAAGTCTTACATTACGATGGGGACAGAGGTAATATCGGATTTTTTTGATTATCTTTCAATTTTCATTTCTTCTCAAGCAACAACAGATGGCACGTAGCCTTACCAATCCCTATTCTTTGTTGAATATTTTCAAGATTCTAAATTCTTCTCTTCAAAGAAAAATTCCCGCCTTCACCACAAAGAAAATCTTGGACGAGAAATATTTCAGTGCCATGGACAAACTCTGCATCTCCTAAAAACACTATTACTAATAATTTCACAAAAAAAATTAAAAATACGTGGAAATCAAAGATAGAAAGAAGAAATTATCAATGCCCGTACAGCGTACGGGCAATCCGGCAGTGGCCAACTTTCGGTAGGCCGTACGGTGTACGGGCAAACCAGTAAATGGGTTAAAATGTATTTTGAAAAGAAAATTATGTGTACAAATTTAAATACCATTAGCGAGTGAATATTTATATCTTAAACGTATTTAATGTTTTTTTGATTTACTGTGTTAGATTTAATATCAGGCTTTTTATGTAAGAATCCTCTTAACATTACTTATATTATAATCATATGATAATATGTTTACTCTTGTGATTTATAGTTATATTTAACTTAAGCTAACGTGTTTAAGTTTGAACATTGATGCACACATAATGAGTATTTTTTTAAAACATAAATTCAGAACTAGCTTTTTAGTGTTAATCGAATAGCGATCAAAACTAAGTTTGATTGTTGTGTAATGAGCAACAGTTTTCTCTTAAAAGCGAGTGTATATTTGATGGAATTATTCAACGTATAAATAGTTTGGGAAAAAGTATATGGAAATCTTAGAGCTAAAGTACTAAGAAATTTCATTTTTAAGTATAAGGAAAAGGCTTCTTATAATTAATTATGTTTTTAAAAATAATTAAGCTGCAACTTTAAAATAATTAATCAGAAATGATTAGCATAATGCACAGTGACAAATGACACACAGTGAAAAATATGCAAAATTGTTTTTATACATTGAGAGTAGTAAAAAATTAATGTCAGTTATTTTGTAAAATATATTTACAAGAGATATGCTATAGAATATTTTTATTTTAATTATTATATATATATATATTAAGACAGAATGGAAAATGATTGTGCTTGATATTTAAGTTTGACAATGAATGTTTCATATTGTGGTGAAGATTATTTTATTTTTGATAAAAATATCTCTGTTCACTAACAGAGAACCATTTTCCCTTACCTGGTACATATATATGAGACATTTTAAAGTAGAAATGAGGGATAATTAGACATTTTCGTATTTCCGTATTTTTTTGAATCTAAGCCACCATTGATTCTAAGCATCACCTCAAATTCTCAATATGTTTAGGGGAAAAAATAAAATATAGTGTGAAATAGTTTATCGATACCCGATACAAAATTAAGGAAATTTAAAAAGAGAATTAATAGGAAGGTGAATAAATTAGTTTATTTTAGCAGTATTAAAAAAAATAAATAAAAAAAAACTTTTAAATGCATCCATGATCCTGCAGTTGCTTTAACTGTCAATATCATGTTTAATTTACCCCCTCCAACGAATTTTTCCGCCTTACGATTCTAAGCCGCACCCGATTGGATAAAATTGGAAAAAGTGGTCACAGATTCAAATAAATATGGTACAGTAGAACGTCGTTTATCTGAATCAATTGGGACCAGACAACGTTCAGATACGTGATTGTTTGGATAACCGAAAACCGAATGCGATCTATTCAGTATATGAAACCGGACACTATACGAATATTGAAAATCATCACATGCGGGAAACGTGCTTGAAGAAAAAGCAAAATAGCTGCAAATTGTCGCAATTTTACCTTTATTGTGGAAAATAATTATTTATTTTTCGCTGTACCATTGTATCCCTTTGTTTTATCGTTGCAATGTCTCTGATTCTCTTGAGCAGCAGTAGTTGAATAGGACAGCACTCTGATTGTTGTTCGTACCACTCCATAGTTGTCTCTAACACAGGAAACGCGTCAGGATTTGATGGACCCTTGCTACTTTCGTTGTTGTTGTTGTCCTCGTCTTCATCCGTTTCATCGTCGACAGGGTTGGATCCTTTTTGCACGGGAGTCATAATCTCGTCATCATTTAGTATTTGAAATCTACAGTCATCTGCATCGCATGCCATCCATGTTTCTGTATCTTCTTCATCGCATTCTTGAAACCCTGGGATCGATTGGACAAAGTCGGTAATATCCTCCCTGTGGTCATCATTAAAGTCTTTTGCACCTTCTAAATCTGGACACAGCTTATTCCATGCATTTTTCAGGCTCTGTCTTTCGAGCGAGTCCCACGCTTCGGCTAACATGTAGCAGGAGTCCTTCATATTGAGCTTTTTAGCAAAAGTAGCAACACTTTCTTCGTCGTTTCTGTTCGAACACTTTCTGATCGAAAATGTATTCGTATACAGTACATGTAGTTGACAAAAAAAAAAACTTGTTCGGATATTTGACGCTCCTCATAATAAAAGTTCGGATAAACGACGTTCTACTGTATATAGTAATAGATAGAAACTGCCCGATTCTTAAGTAAATAAACCTTGTTTTAAATTATAGATAAAGTTGCTGATTAAATAATTCAGAAGCTTCCTGATTAAAGTATAACACATTAGCAATTGGCAACGGATTTTGTAATTTTTAGCTTTCGTCGAGTGCCAAAGAGGGCAACGGGTGAGTAAGTGAGTGATTATTAACTTCGCACTTAACACAAGAACTATTGGTGACGGATCTCGTAAACTTGAACCACAGACAAATAAAGAGGACGACACCAGAGCTGGTATCCTACTCTCTTAACTTTCACACCACACCAACAAAAGACGATACCGGAGTTTATCACAGCCCTGGAGCCGCAGGTGTAGTTTGAGACACAGAATCAGCAGACATTATTTTTATAACAATCACTTTTATTTCAGTTCAATCAATTTATGACCAATCAGGGATTATAAACCGAAGGAGCAATTAATTTAGATTGCAATCTTAAGCTCTTATCTGAATTTGATCTGATAGAAGAGCACTCTTCTGATCTCTCCTGGATCGGCTATATTCCAATTTAAAACTCCTCCACTCTTGCACCAAAGTTTTTGAAAGGCAATTCTCTAATTTCACTATAATAATAGTGCAATGACTAACTCTAACACACACATTGCCAGGGTTTAAATAGCACTCAAATCAGGATAAAATTAAGTTCTCTCTACGGAAGGTGGCTTTAAACTCAAGTAACAGTATTTACCCTAGATAATTAATATAAGGACGCGTATAGAACAAGTCAGATACTGGTATCAAACTTCCTAAATTTCCCCATCACCCCAACGGGAGGACTTTCAGCCACGGCAGATTTAATGGGCATCAGCCCCTCTACACGACAGATCTTTACTGGAGTCAGGTCTTGAACAAATAACTCTACAATGGTGGCCTCGAGTATGTGACCATAACCACTAGGTTATCGCGTCCTTTCTAGAAATCATACTAAATTTTACATGGTAACGAGGGAGGGGGTCATTTCCAAATTTACAAAAAAGTAACCATCATACATTAAAAACATGTAACACTAGATTGAAATAAGCTTCTTCAGTATCCGGTAACTCAAAAGCAGCAGTCTTTTTCAGATAACAAACAGGTATATAATCAAACCCAAGGCAGCCAAACAAGTTTCTGATTGAGTTATTGTTATAGAAATGTCCAGGGAAGAGATTGCTTGCATTCTCCGATATCAATAGGACAATCGAAGAAACCTTTCTAGAACCAGGAATGTTTGTTGACCAACGAGAGGCCCAAGCTGATATCCTGACTAGTATTTCCTTTATTTACAGCAACAGATGAAATTCGATTGTGTAAGGATCCAATTGTTCGCAGTATATGAAAATGTTTGTACATAGCTTTTATTGAGGATCTTTCTTGTTGACGCATTCTCGAAGATTTTATAGAATCGTACAAAAGATTGGGAAATAAAGAGAGAGAAGCGTGATAAATACCTTTTCATTTTAGTATTTTCAAAACCGTTTCCTTTTCCTATTTAATACGGCACGCAATATCAGCAGACCTTTCCAATCTTTTGTGATATGACCGTTCCTTGTGAGGCTTTAGGCAGCAAATAATCAAAATACACAAAGAATCAAATATGAAGGAATTCTGGAAGCGGAAATGAAATGCGTGTGCTACCGTCGTTACTGTTTACTGTTTGTGCATTTGTTCGGTATCCAAAGAATTGTAACGTGATTACTCTTAGAATTTAATTATGACCACAAAAGATCGTAGATCGGCCGCTTTCAGAATATTCTCAAGGCCAAAATGGAATATACTATGCGATATCTTCGATGGGAATTGCATTCGCAAACTTTCTGTTATAAGATTAATATCACAGTTGAGCTCTTCTCTTCCAATTGGTATTCGAGTTGCTGGGTAAAGTGGCATATAAAAATTACTGAATGAAACTAAAGTTCTTTTGCTTATCTATCACAAAGTCACACAGAGAAATAAGGATATCTTCATTTTAAGAATCTAATGGAGCTCAATTTTAACTAATTATTTATTGGTTAACTCTTCATTATTTTTTGGACTAATTATTATTTATGGAACCATTTCATTTGCCTATAAGCACCTACATAACTTCATTAAGATCCCGTACTTTACATTCGTATATACATATATATAACTGTTTTGAAAAATAATGGATAAATCCTTTTGAAGCATTTTTAAATTAGGCTTAACATGTAAAAGTTATACTCGTATGTTGTATATACTATAAAGTTAATTATTCTCTACTATAGACACAGAAATCATTAGAAAACTAAAGATAAATGAAACATACAAAAACAGATATTAGAATTTAAAAACTATGAATGCTGACGTAATATAAACATCGCTGACTTAGGATAGATCTTATATATAAAATAATTTATACAAAAGTGAGGTTTAATAAGTTTTCTGGCTGCCGACCTTTTCCCTTCATGTTTATAATACTGACAAAAATCCTATTGAAAATAATGTGAATAGAATTTCCAAATCCATTACAAGAAAAAGTTAACTTATTTAAAATTGCATTAAAAAAACTATAGCTCGCGTTGAATCTGTGTACAATAAACAAGTTGTTGCCAGGTTCTGGACCCAAATACAAATTCAAGCATAGTATTGGCTAAATTGTATCCCTTAGCAAAAAGTATAAAATTAATAGTACTAAAATAATTACATAGTACAGAATAAAGATAAATACTACAATTACTCAAGAGACTCTAGGATTATATTTGTATTTGTCTTTAAAATACTACTTGGTTAAAATAAAATTAAAGAAATAAGTAGTTTTAACTGTAATTTGAAAATGTAGGTAACTATAAGTATATCTAACTAGGAAAAATAATGAAATCTGTAATAATAAACTATCAATCTTCTAAAGAATTTAATCCTTACTATTTAGAATTTCTTTATACAAACAACTATTCAAAAAATTAATTGGGTATTTTTGAATTAAACGGTATTGGAATTGCCCTGTCTCACAGGCAATGGCAACTTTCATTCCTTCCCCTGCGGGAAGGACACGACAACAACAACAGCAAACGGTATTGAATAAAATGTTTATAATTGTTTCTTTTTTCTTAATTTTTTGAAAGACGAAACTTGTTAAGTTGTATGTAATTACTAATAATATTTCTAGATATCGAAACATGCACATTATTTTCCCAATATATATATGCACTATATGCACATATATATGTATATGCATACATATACTTGTATATATATGCGTGTACACGTATATATATATATATATATATATATATACTTCTACATATGCACATAATTATACTCATACATATGTATGTATAAACGAGCAAATACTAAGTCTGTGTTTTATGAAAAAAATGTTTCACTAAAATATTTTTATTTTTGAGAGAATATAAAAATATCATTGTTAATATAAGCATTAATAATGTACTTATTGGTTTTTTAAACAAAATATTTTACATACTTTAATATGAATTGCCATACATGTCGTCATAAGAAATGAAGTTCCCCCCGAAACTTCTTAAACTAAGTATTATTTAAATGAGGATTATTTATGAATTACTGTACATCAATGTTTCTCAAAATGTGGTACTTATATCTATAAAAATACACAGACGATTTCTGGGGGTACGCAAATGGAATTCACTTCAACTAATAATCTTTTTATATTTGAAGTACTTCAGCCACAGAAAGGTAGTTTTAAGACGAAATTGAAAAATAAATAAATAAAAGTGTCCTATTTTGGAATTCAATAGAATTTTTATCATGATAACAGGTCAAGTAGAGTTGATTGATTGGTTCTTTATTAATGTCATCCACTGATACAACACTAAAGCAATTGGCGACGGACCTCGTAATTTTGTACCTTTTTCAAGATGTAATGCGTGTCGGTTCCTGCTTCCCTCTAATTCCCCTTGTCTACTCTCGGACCTGGCTGGATGTGTGGGAAGAACTGAATAATCAGTTGACATGATTAACTCTAATTATTTTACTATCACAAAATGTCAAGCAAGCACAATAATAATCCAATTAAGTATGTTGATCAGTATGTAGAGCGTGAAAGTGAGACCCGTTAGCCTGGGGATAATATAACGGACCCTCAACTGATTCCACGATAACCTATACAAGCTCAATTTCAACTCCGCCGTGCTCTAATAAGTTATTCTTTAACTTCTAGTTAAATAAGGCTCACGAGATCTGTACTCTTGTGAAGTCCTACTGTTGAGGCCTTTAACGGTAATCTTTATCTGGATTTGATCACCTCCGAGTGATTCTCTCTTGGGATTCTTCAATTGATGTTTAGATTTTCACTCAATAAACTCATGATCCTACACTCACCAACTTACTTCAAAACTCGCGAATACAAATTTATATAATATCCTTAATTTGTATAATCACGTTTTCTTACCTTCGGTGAAAGTTGGTTGTGATGGGTGGCTTGGAGGCTGGAAGGCTTAGATGCTGATCGGGTTTGAAGATGGTCCCTAAGACACATGCAATTTGTGTATTCCCCTTGTAACTTGTTGACAGGATGTTGTCGCATTCCTTAGTTGGGGGGGGGGTCACAACGGCCGGTCAGCAAAGTTGAATGGACTCATAATTTGGCAGAGTCGTCACTAGAAATTTGTAACTTTGCGCTTGGTTCCTGACCAATGGCTAGGCGGGACCAAAGGGCGTGCGGATGAAAAAGGGGGTAATTTGCCCCCACTTAAAAGGAGGAACCGGGACATTTTTCGGCAGATTTACAGAGATTTTAGAGAGAGATTTTACAGATTAGCAGAAGACAGATTACCATGATTTCAGATTAAGAGAGTTAAATTTAGGCCGTCCAAGTACCACCCAGCTCCATGCCTCCGTTTCAGATAAGTGGAATGTTGTAGTATTCTTATTCTTAAAATTTAATAGTGTATTTATTTTAACCTAGTAATGTTTTAAAAGTAATAAACGAATTGGATCTAATTAAATCTGAATTATTCATTTAATCTCATTGTTTTTTAATTGAGTTTTAAAGTACTAACCACTAATATGATGCAGACATAAGTTAAATTAATCGAACCTGCGTAAGTCATAATATGTTAAATTAATGAAGTAATTGTAGCGCTGCATCAGTTGGTAAAAATGTTTCCCCAGAAGAGTCTCCAAGTTGTTAGTAATAGACGCGTAGAGATCCGTCACAAAGTGACGAGAACAACTTTGGACTGTTACTCCACTCCCCAATTTTCCACGCCACACCAAGAGGTAATGTGAGAAAACAAGATTATGATTAAAGGTAATTATGGCATCAATGAAAAGGTCAACATGTAAATCGTTCCTATATTTTATAATTTTGGGAAGTTCCTGCGGATTTACTTTGCTGATTTTTACTAAGGCATTCAAGTGTGGAAAAAACTCACAAGAAATTAGACAGACAACTTGCAAGTATTTATATTCATCAAATGTTAGTGCTTCTCAACTTGGGAGAAATAAAAAATATTATTATAAAAAAGAGCCACACATGATGCTAATTGTAGTATTTTTACGTCAAAAATCTGAACTTATACTATTTAAACTTAACCTGGGGTGTACTTTTATAGGCTACGGGACAAAATATTTTACAACAATTACAATTTAATTGAATTTAAAATTCGTAATTTATTCTTTCAATGTCTTGAAAGGAGTTCTTAATGATTAGAATTTTTTTTTGTGTAGCAGGATTATCGTTAATGTTAGTGCAAAAAGTAGACATTTTCCAGGTATAAGACATGATGTATACTTGGTTCCTTAAAAAAAAGAGCCTGCTTCCAAAATATATCAAGAGTAAACAAAATAAATAATAACCGCGTTTAATTTTATATATATATATATTACGAATATTGATTAAATGTGCATATTACAATAAGTAACTAAATATGCAATTATAGCATTTTGTGCGTACTTCCGTACTATATATATATATATACAAGGGGTGATCAAATGAAAAGGTACGAAAAGATACGGGGGGTACAAATATAGACTTTATTCAAAATATACACCATAGGCCTGAGCACAACGATCCCACTGATGAACAAGCCGCAGGATTCCTTGTTCCCAGAATTCCTGTGGCTGTGACGAGACCCAGTCCTTCACAGTGTCCTTGAGTACGTCGTCCGAGTTGAAGCGCTTTCCTTTCAGGTGTTTCTGCAGTGGACCAAACACATGGAAATCGCAGGGTGACATGTCCGGATTGTAGGACGGATGGTCCAACGTCTCCCATTGGAACTTGTCCAATTCCATTTGTGTGACTCTGGAGACGTGTGGATGCGCGTTATCATGGAGCAGAACCACACCCTCCGTGAGCAGCTCCGGTCTTTTGTTCTTGATGGACCTGCGTAGGCGTCGGAGTGTCTCACAGTACACATCGGAGTTAATGCCTTTTCTGTGCTCGAGTAATTCTGTGCTCGCATCATTTGGACGCCGCTTTTTATAAGAGCCTTTGCTCTCTCCTGCGCATGCGGGCACCCGCGCATGATCCGATCCCAGTCAGAGTCTCCAATGGCATCCCGAGATGTCTCGCTACATTCTCCCTTGGCGGAATATGCAAATATTTAACTGTTTTATTTTTATGTCGTTTCGTACCTTTTCAGTTGATCACCCCTTGTATATATATCTGTGCAGACAAAGGTTTAAATATAGAGCACTATATGAAACGTCTCCAGTCTATGTGTTCGTAAATATTTCATATAGAGTAGAGGGATTGATGCATGTTACATCTATCTACGTTAAAAGTCCTCAGTTCGCGTGGTATGGAAATATACAGAGTGAGGTGCCTGCTCAGGCGTCATCCTCGTCATCCGCAAGGTCTGTCGACAATAGCTTTCGTTTTGCTTCATATTGCGAAACTAAGAAAATTTTAAATTAAAATCTACTTTTTTGCTCAAATTTAAGAACTTAAACGTGTGCATAGTGGAAGATGTAGAAAAGATTTTACAGAGAAATAAATCATGCCAAATGACATTATAAGAGCAAGAACAATCGTTAAATAAATCATTAAATAAAGTTACAGATAAAAGTGTGGATTTTTAAAATTCGGAAGCAATTATTTAATAAATAAATGGAAGCAATTATTTAATAAATAAATGGAAGCAATTATTTAATAAATAAATGGAAGCAATAATTTAATAAATAAATAGAAGCAATTTATTCAAAACATTAAACCTGCCAATTAGAATACGAAGATTCAAACGGGGTAGCTTCATGTATTTACAAGATTCTACATACTATTTAGACAGCTAATTAATTACTACAGGAAGAGTTAATTTATTTCAATTTTAAGATTAAAGAAAAACTTGTTTTGTAACAACCCTGAAATCTGAAAATTCACTTATTGAAATAAATTAATTTCCTTGTGGATATAGCAGTGGCAGATCTTACGACAAGTTTTAATTACCGGTACAATACTCAAGTGTGTACATTTGGGAGCTTTGATATTGGGGAGCTTGCGAGTATTCTGTATTATTGACATATACTCTACACTGCACTATTAAATAAATATCAGTGATGGAAGCGGCTTTAGTCCCTATGGAAATATAGGGAGGATAAAACGGTTAGAGGATTCGGAACGATTGATGTGAGTGATAAAAGAACGATCCTGAAAGGATCATGCAACGGTGTGAATAGGTGCATGAACGAAGCGAGGGGGGGGGGAGAATTTTAAGTCTATATACGAAAGGATGATTCTATACTTTCTACAATGTTTCTGTGGAGATCATTAAAAGCTTTTAAGTAGATAGGTGCAGTGCTAGGTCTAACCTGAAAAATTTCATTATCTGCTTAAGAGTTTCGAATATGTTGGGGGGGGGGGGAGGCTGTGTGTTTTAATGCTAAAACAAATCCGCCTGACTTTTTCGAGCATGTGTACGAATATGCGAATTGTTATAAGATCTGTCTTCACCTAAAATTGAGAGAGCTTAAGATTTAAGGTAAAATTGTTAGAAATTTAGAATATAGTGGGTATTTTATACTAAGTTCAAAGCTTTTACATAAAGACTGGGGTTATTTACATTATTATTCCCTAGAGAGCAAACCCAATAGGATGACACACGGAGTTGTACTCAAATAGTTTGCGATCTTAAGGTACCCGTGATTAAGGAACCGTGATTTTGCAAAAGCGTACAAACGAATATTTTTGAAGTGAAAACTTCTTTAACGGCGTTGGGCACGTTTTGGTAGGGGAAAATCTTATTTGTTCGCGTCACCGACATGCTCTGAGGGGCGCATGCGCCGTGTGCTGTTCGCTTTAGACTTTTTTTGGACGAGTGAAATCTCGTGCGCTCGCGTCACCGACATGCTTATAGTAGTATATCTGTAGCTATACAACTGACGTATAGGGCTGAGTATATCTTATAAGTGAAATTGAATGGATTTAGTGAAAAGTTCAATGTGTATATACTGTGCATTGTTTAAATAGTGTTTTTGTTTGATTATTATTTGAATCGTTTAATTGAAGAATCATTGTGCAGTACAATAGTGAGTACTCAATAAATATACTAATATTTTTAAGTTAAAAAATAAATAACAGAAAATTATTTTAAATACTCGTATTTATTTTGGCGTTTGAAAATTTTATATTATTTAAAATTATTTTAAATCTTCGTATTTATTCTGGCGTTTGAAAATTTTGTATTATTTATTTTCTAATATTTAACCTCTGCAATGCATCACGCAATCCGGATTAGCATTTCACAGTGGCTTAGACGTTTTCTTACTACCGTGGTAAAACAGACTTCTAGTTGCTCAATCATATTTTAATCGTGGATTTTGAAATTAAAAATTTTATAAAATCTAATAATAATTCAAGATTAATGTGTTGAAGTTTAAAATATGGTTATTAATGCAAATAAGCATCACAAAATATCAAGTCATTGAGAGGATCTAACGTTAGAATTGAAAAGGTTACAAAACAATACACTACAAACGGTCACCAAAACTTTTCTAGAATTCATCTCCAACAAGAAAGGATTATCGATATTTTCATTCAATTGTCAAAGTTTTGCATGCGCATGAAGCTGATCTAAAAAGTGATGCTATCGTAAAAAAGTCAAATGTTTTGCTTTTGTCAGCAATTCGTATGAAAAACGATGAACCACTTGATATTCCGAATTTCAACTTTGTTGTAAGACCCGAAATTCCAGCAGCAGGCCTAGCTATTTATCACAATACTCAAGATACGTCACACTTCATTACTTCACATACTGGACATACACATTAAATTCACTAGAAGCATTGGTGTTAATGTTTCTGATATAGGCGAAATATGCGTAGAGATTCCGAGAGTGGTCAATACATATTAATGGTTGCCGTTTATATTTCGCCTGAAAAATCTATGAGACAGATACAACAATTTTTATTCGAAAATTTGATGATTTATACCAGTGATTCCTAAAGTGGTCTATATAGATCCCCAGGGGTCTATGATGACCTGCAAGGGGTCCACGCCAGCAAAAAATAATTTGGGGGTCCATGAGGTATAAATGGGGTCTATGATAGTGGCTCTTATTATATAAACTAGATCGTGACTTTAAATTTAAAAGAAAATTTAATCCAGTTGAAACCAAATTTTACCTATTTAACAGATATATTTATTAAATTTAATAGGGTTAATTTGCACTTACAAGGTGACAGCATAAGTTTTATTAAAACAAGATCCATTTCAGCATTTCTTTTAGGAGTTAAGTTAAAGAAGTATAATCCTGGAGGCAGTGGCGGATTAAGCGGGTGTCGGACCTGGCGGCCGCCAGGGGCCCCCAACGCTGGTAGGGCCCAACGCTTGAGGAGTGCAAAGGACAGCGACAAACCAACTACGCTACCTTGGAACAAGAAATGAAAAGAAAACAAAGATACACTGAAACCCCCGCTAGAAATTTATTGGGATGCAAAAGAAATCCTAAAACAGAAAAACTTTTGAAAATAGTTTTAACAATACTGCTATATATCGAATGCATCAGGTGAATGATCTTTTTTAGTTTTAAAACGTGATAAAAAATAATTTAACAAGTACTATGGGAGAAAAGACAAATTGAACAACATGGCTATATTATATACAGAATAAAATGTTTTGGACTAAATAGATATGGTAAAAGTAATTGATGAATCTTCCAAAGAGAAACCGCGGCCGCGGTGGCCGAGTGGTCTAGGCATCGGATCATGGCTAGCATGTCATGGGCTCGATCCCAGATCCACCGCGTAGAGGAGCGATGCACGCTAAATCTGTCGAGAGCTCAAACGTGCTCCCGTTGGTGTGGCGTGGTAGTTAGGAGAAGGGGTGCCAGCTCAGGTGTCGTCCGCTTCACTTGACCATGGTTCAAAGTTACGCGGACCCTCACCAAAAGCCCTCGTGTTGCGCATCAGTGCGCCGTTAATATTCTCTCACTCTCCAAAGAGAAATCAAACTATATGGCAAAACTGTAAGCTCATAAGTAAGGTTTTTAACTTTTTTTAATATACAGTTAAAATTTTTCTTTAGCCGATGAGTTTTATTATAGCAATACGTTTTATTTTGAGAATTTAAAGTAAGCGACTCTTTTCGTTATTTTAGTTTTTTGACTCTTAAGCCCATGGGCCTCAAACCTTTTTGAGACAAAAAATGTTTGGGAACCTCTGATTTTTATACAAAAGAAGGTTCTGAAATATTCGAAAAAAGATTTGGTGAAAAATATATATATATGATAATGTACCGATGATTTTAAGTGGAGACTTCAATATTAACTTTGCAGATGATAAAAATCTACCACTAATTGAATTTCTAAATGATACACTTAATTTAAATATGTCCAATGATCGAAAACTCAGTACTACAAAATATAAATTTTACGATCGATGCGGTTTTTACGCGATACTTAGATGAATTTGAATCAAACATTTTCCTCTCTTACTTTAGTTACCGTAAGCCTATTGTATGTTTTTTTAAAACAAAATGAAATAATTGAAAGTACAAAAAGTCTAAGTATTGTTGAAATTAATGATGACAATGATGTAAACAATTAAAATAATGTTAAGAATAAAGTGTATTGAAATTTAAGTAAATACAAATACTATCCATAAATAATATGACTGTATATTAATTGTTATTTCAATTGAATTGTATTTATATTTTGTTATGATCTTGTACAGCCCGTAATATATTTGAATAATAAAAAAAAACATATAAACATGTATATAATTGTTGCTCGGAGTGTCAATAGATGTGAAAATCAAATTGAAGTTGATAATTTTAATTCAAACATTATGTAATTTCAAATTTTAATACTAAAAGTTCTAAGTTTTCACTTCTACCGGCAGTTTCTATAACTGCCAATTTTTTTTTAATATTTAGTTTCACATAGACTAGTTTAGCCGTATAAAACTGCTTCCAGAATATTTTATTAGAGTAAAAAAAATATTTAAACCATTTGTAAGCTTTTGCAATACTACGGTTCCAAACGTAGTCGGATACCTTAAATAATAAAGGTAATGCATTTACTTCAGTGCTTCTCAAAGTCTCAATATTTGTTCAATTATAATTTTCATCGGGCCCCCCTCCCCATCCCTACAATAACAATGTATTGAATTCAATAATACTATACCTTGATGCTAAAGCTACAATACGACTTAAACCCTTTAAGTGCCCCCGGCGTATATAAACGTCTCACTCAGCCAAAGCAATAATTGCCCGGACACATATATACGTCTTTCCCAAGTACGATCTTTTCTGTGCACTGCTATCCATAAAATTATTACGAAGGCTTTGGAATGCAATAAAAGGATCTTGAGAGTGTTTGCGAAGGATTTACTTATTTCAGAGGATTAAATTATTGGGTGAATCCTTTTCTCCCCTCCCCCCCTCCAATACATGACTAACGTGCGCCTACGTGGAAAACGGTGGCATAGGAGAGAATCGCGAAACTTTTAATCGGTAGTTAAGGAATTAATTATAAACCGTACACATTATCAAGATAAGTATTATTTTCTTAATATATAATTTTATATATCACAAGCCCTGTTTACTTTCAGTAAATTAATAATTTTTTTAATCTTTTTTCAACTTTAAAATAAACTTGGGTCCCTCTCGTAGAGATATCACGCCCCCTTAGGGGGTGCGCCACACAGTTTGAGAAACGCTAATTTACTATATAAAGGGTGAGTACAAGTGATGGACCCGATTTATTAAAATCTTATTATCAAAGCTACTGTACATAGTACAATAAGTGATGCATAAATGTAAAGATAACTCTATACAGTAGAACGTCGTTTATCCTAATCAATTGGGACCGGACAACGTACGAATGCGCGATCATTCGGATAACCGAAAACCGAATGCAATCCATGCAGTATATGATACCAGACACTATACGAATATTGAAAATCATCACATGCGGGAAACGTGCTTGAAGAAAAAGCCAAATAGGTGCAAAACGTCGCAATTTTACCCTTATTGTGGAAAAAAATCACTTATTTTTCGCTGTACCATTTTACGCCATTGTTTTTTCAATGCAAGGTATCAGATTTTCTTCAGCAGCAGTAGTTGAGTAGGACAGCATTCTGATTGTTGTTCGTACCACTCCATTGCTGTCTTTAACGCAGAAACGCGTCAGCATTTGCTACTTCCGTTGTCCTCGTCATCATCCGTTTCATCGTCGACAGGCCCGGATTCTTCTTGCATGGAAATCACAATCTAGTCATCAATTAGCATTTGAAATCCACAGTCTTCTGCATCGCATGCCATCCAGGTTTCTACATCAACAAAACTCAACAAAAGATCACATTTACACCCCTCGCTCGGAAACAAACTGTCCTAATATTCCGCGCAGATGTTTACCAAATCACACACAGCTGAAATCCCCAAATGTCCCTCACTTTGGGTTTTCCCGTCACTTTTGGACAGACAGGAAACAACTGTTGAGCATTGCACTGTTCAAAAACGCATCCGGACTTTGGTTCGGATATTTGACTCTCCTGATAATAAACGTTCGGATAAACGACGTTCTACTGCGTGACCCTAAGGTCACAGGTGAAGTTGGGAACTCCGAATAAATAGACATTGTTCTAAAAATAATAGAGTTTTTTTTGGTTTAATGAATTTACTATCAATGAAGATTATAAACTGAGGGAGCAGCGGTTACCTTATATTACCAAGACAAATAATTAAGTGCTTAAGAGAGAGTGATTCGATGAAATCTCACTCTTCAGGTCAACAGGTATTTCAATCTAAGGCTCCTTAACAAGGAAAACCAAGGTTTCCGAGAGTCACTTCGTAAATCTCCCTATAGTAGTAGTCTAACGATCAACTCTAACGCTCCCTTTTCTAGGATTTAAATAGCACACAAATAAGCAAAAAAAAAAAATCAAGTTCTCTCTTCGGAAGGGGTTTTTAAACTCAAAAAACAATTAAAGAAGTACTTTTCTCCTGGAGGATTAGTGAAAGGGCACGAATAGGACCCGGCACAAATATTTTTGCTCATTTAGCTCAATAGCTCCTTGCTATTGTTGCATTTTTTTAAATCAACGAACTTATTTTAGCTTAAGAAACATTTTAAAATGCTCAAATAATTCATTTAGCGTGTTAGGTATATTCCCAGAAAATGTCCACTGTAAAACCTATTAACTTTTAGTTTAACTTTTTTTTGTCAATCTTTTGGAAACAATAAAGCATTTAAGAAAATCATCCATCTACTTGATCTTTCGTTACGCCTGATACTTCACACATCTACACAATTATTAATCATTACCATAAATTTAGCTTATAGTTAGACAACAATAAATAGAAATATAACAAAACAGTATATACGTCAAATTAAGAAAATATATGACAGCTCCAGCTATATAGCAGGAAACTTTTAGCACTAAGAAGAAAAATTAGTTGGTTATATATGAAATATATCGATGAGATGTTACTCACATTTTGTGATATATAATCGTCGTAAAAAATAAATTAATTAATTAAAATAAAACTTTTTGGTATTGATCACATCATCATTGTCTCAACAACCCTGGGTGGGCCTTGGCCTTTTCCAGAACAATTTTTCAAGAAGTTCCACACTCTTATGGTCTGGAAATAAGTGGAATGGTATTATATTCCAAGTACCGAATCTCAAGCCCTCAAATCGCTTGTCTAGTAGTTTCCGGATTATTTGTTCACGAGTTTTCGGAGCAGGCGAGTTTTTACAGGGTAGAGGGATTAGCCCCACGCCCAACCCCCACAACCTGGAGGATAGTTCTGATATAATCTCCAGGGGTGGGATGCTCGGCTATTCCCCCTCCCCCGAACGCGGGGTACCCATTTTAGTCACCTCGTATGACATGCATAAGGACTATCCTATCACACCCGCACGAGTGGATATTGATCACACCATCGTTTATTTAATTATAACATAAGGAGAATTATTTTGAACGTGCGCTTCGCTCAAGAACAAAAACACTAGAGAGGAGATTATTCAAATTCCGCATTTATATATATGTAAGGAAAACAGGAAAAACGATACATATATATATATATATATATATACATATATATGTATGTGGAATATATATATATACATATATATATGGAATATATATATATATATATATATATATATATATACATATATATATATGGAAGAAATTTTAAAAATATATCAAAAACACAAAAAGCAAAAAAAAAAAAAAAAAAAATAAAGAATATAACAAGAAATAACGTAATAAAAATAAAAGAGAAAAACATGAAGATCGAATCTAAAAAAGATGTAAAAATGAAATACAAATAAGAACCTAGCGAGTCAAAAAGCAATTTTGGACTTAGGACCGAAAAAGTGGGGTTAAACTAGTTTGAAGGCCCCAACCTTCCACCTTTGTAACTCGGTAGGAAAAACTAAAATAAAATAAATCGAAATTCAAAGTATAAAAAATCTCACAGAAAGTATGAAAGAACAACCGACTACGATTCAGCAAAAAATTCTCCTAAAATGTTTAAGCAGAAAATTACTGAAAGAATTAATTACCTAATAAAAGAATTCTTCAAAAAAGATTTTTCAAAAGTTCTGCTCACAGGGCTTTTTCTAAGAGATCCAACAGTCTTGAAACCAATGGAAAGCTATTATTCATTGTGTTAAAAATCCAATTTACACCTAACCACATCCTTTAAACCAGCTTGTAAAGATAGACGCCAAGAGAGATGACAATCAAATTTGGTAGGCTATAATTTGGTTGGTTGTCAAAAATGTAGAAATTTTTCAATGTATAAGATTTTTAAGATGGGTGTGGAAAAAATGTAAACTGTGAGAAACGTGCTATAACAGAGTCTTCACAACAAAACCACTAATATGGTGACTTTACCACTCTATGCAGATATATATATATACACACATAACAAAGTGTTCAAACGAAGGGAAATATAAGCTACCCTTAGAAATTACATCCGTGTTTTTGGAAATAGTTTCAACCGGTTAGTAGGTACATGTAAGCCATTAAGATATTCTATTACTAAGAGTCACCTATGAAACTCAAAAGTTCTAGGTCTAATCTTATTTTAACGAGGCATCACTAATCAATTTATCAAAATATAGGTTTAATCCTTTCCCTTCTAATATGTGTGTGTGTAGCAAAATAGACATTCCTTTGTAATTGCTTAAAATCGATATAAAAATATAAATAAAAATATTCCATGGTTTATTGTTAAATTTTAATTAGTAAATTAATTATAATATGAATATGAACACTTTAATGTGTATTGATTGTTTGTTTGTGTGTGTGTGTGTGTGTGTGAACGCTGAAAATAAAAAAAAATCTGAAAGAAATGTTATTGAAAAAATATTTAAAGATTATTCATGATTTAAGTGTGAAGCGTTTTAAATAATAAATGATTATAAAGTGATTAGCAACTTAAGGTTTCACAGTTAATGTTTCAATGCTAATTCAAGGATATTATTGAATATAAGAAAGTGGAACTCTCTTCAAGGAACATCTAAGGAATAAGAAAAGGAAATTTTATGGTATATATAGAATAAATTTTAAAATATACAAGGATATGCAAATTTTGAAGAGTGCTTTGAAAATATTTAAAAATGAAGAGAAATTAATAATTATAAATTTGAAATATATTAGGCTTGAAAAGTGCATATAACATATGAAAAAATGCCCAATAATTGCAAAAATATTACCTTAGAAATGGTGAAAAAAATCCCCTAAACTTCAACATCTTTCTTTAAATACGTAAAAAATTTAATTAAATGTTTTTTTAATTAAAGAAGCATCTCTATATTTGAACTATGGATGTTTGCATTGTACACTCTGAGGTTAAGTCAAATACACGCAAATATAAATAATATAATTTAGCTTTATAAGAGTGTACAATGTGTGCGTATATATATATATATAAACACACTTTTAACATTTTTGAAAATTATCCTGCGTTTACATTAGCATCTTCATATAGATTAATATATGTTTAACCCGGAGCTTCACGCGCAGGGTATGTCATACCCACCACCTCACTTTTTTTAAGATTCCATCTAAACCTTTTTCGGAAAATGAATAGTTTTTCGTGTAACTGACTTTAACGTCAGATCTTCTGAGGGGCCTTATCTTATAGGTGGGTAATAGGTGGGAGGCGGTATTCAAAAATAAGGGCATATTTTTGGATACCGCCTCTTCGGGTATGTCATACCCTGTGCGTGAATCACTGTTAAAGTTTTAAATGAATGAGCTCACTTTAAAATCTTTCTTATGCAATGACGTATTGTTATAGTTATGATAAAAATATGATAGTGAAGTAATTTAATAGATGCAATATTTAATAGATATAGTACAACAATGTTTTTGGACGAAGAAAGACTCTTTGCGGGGATGATGAGGAAGAATCGAATGATGAAAAGCATAATAGCAAGCATGATTCTTTTCTGTAATGAAATCTATTCAGATAGTTTAACTGAGGGAGCAATTATCGTCCTTGATAAAATGACCGCAACATATTCAATGGCTAGAAAATCTAATCGTTAGCCTATGACAATAATTGTTATGCTAGTGAACGTTGCGGCAATAAATGCTCAAATTAATTCTTTAAGTAGTCAGAAAACACCTATTAAACATCAAACCAGACGCTGGTTTCTGAAGTGTTTTGGATTAACAGAAAAAAGGAGAAAAACCAGCAAGCAATGCTTCTACTAAAATTTAAAAAATAAATTAAGACCCCCAATGAAAACATCACACTCCCTCGCGACGAAGACTAAAGGAGTGTACAAACAATGTACTGAATGCCCTAATAAAAAGAACAGAAAAGAACAGAAAAACTAAATTTACTTGTGAAAAGTGTAATTAACAAATTATATGTCCTACTTTCCTTCCTTTTTCACCTTTATATGCAAATTTTAAGGTAAAAACAGAATGTAAACACCTTTGGGTATCAGATACCCTGCACGGGAAGTTAAAGTCGTTTTTTTCGCGCGAGAAGTGCCGGGTTAAATGCATCCATTATAAATTAATATGCAAAATATTTTGCTCTATGGAAGATATCTTATATTCAAAAATCTTTAGTATTTCCTCTCAAAGATTTTTGAATAATTTAAATAAATTAAATTCTTTTTTCTTCTTGACTTATATCTTATTCCTGTTTTAAAAAAGTGTGATGTACTTTTTGACACAAATTATATCTTTTGACCAGACTTAGGATTTTAAAAAACGATATTCAAATCTTAATTTTCAAACAGTTCATTATTATTTTGATTATTTTGTTGTACAAATCCATGGCAGTAATTTCAATAGGTTAAAATCATAAAAAATGCTTCATTAATTTTAAATTTATTTGAAGGAGAAATTATATAATTTAAATTAATTTTATGAAATTTTTTTGAAAAGAATTGTAATCTTCGATAAAATTTAAGAATACAAAACGAATATTTATAAGGAAACAATATTCAGAAATCGCAGACGTTATTAATTTGTGTCTATATTTAAAATCGTTATAATTGATGCGTTTTTTCCTTTTAAAAACCCCGTAAATATTAACCGGTTTATAATTTCACCTCATTAAAAGATTTTATTATTTTGATTTCCTTTTCATTCATTTCATCTCATTATAAGTTTTGTTACTTTGTTTCACTCATTTATTCCAGGGACCGAAACTTTTTTATTAAGAAAATAAACTACGTTAAGAATGTGAATGTGTTTTCTCTGTGTCCCCGGCTGGAAAAAAAAAGAAGCAAAATATTTACCATTTTGCCAATCAACTATTTATTTAATTTTCCCGAATTATTCCTTTTTTCTTAGGACGTCTTTCATTAATTCGAGAAAATAAATATTTTTTTCTTTTTGTCAAGGTTTTCATTTTTGAAATAGGTGTGTGTTTTGCTGAATTTTTTTAAAGACAATTATATAATTACGCTACATTCATGAATCTCGATAAAAGGTTATTCAGATCCAATTAAAAAAGGAGTTATTAAGGTACATTTCCTGAATCAAGATAAATAGCCGAATAGCTTCAATTAGACATATTTCTTTTTTTTATTTCTGGTTGAATTTTATGTCACTTTAAGTTAAGTAAGTATTCATAATTAATACAAATCACATTTTGGAGCTTTACAAATTGATATTTTTTTTTGTAAAGAAAAGGATTTTACTCACTTCAATACTATTGTTAGATCAGAAATATGCTGAAGTTCTTTTAGTAATGAAATAAGAATTTATTTCTTTGTTTAAGACGACGATAAGTCTTTATTCTTGTTCCCTATTTTTATCGTCTAATTTCAGAAACAGTCTGCAAAAGTACAATAATGTAGCAGTTTTTTGCATTATTATTGTAGAAGTTTAAAATTTCGTGAATGAGATTATTGTACAAGCTTTTATTTAACTTGCAATATATGTATGCATGTAATTTGTTCGGGGGAATCTTGCAACTCAATTTTGAAGCTGATATCTTCAACCGATTAAGCTAAAATTTTGTATACACGTTTAGTTTGGATGACAATGCATGTTTTGATCATTTATATTCCAATATTGCAATTAGTCCAAAAGACATTAATTCAAAACCTTAAAACGCATAATTGTTTTACCCTGTGCGCTGTTTATTCCGCTATGCTCGGCGACGCAAATTGAAGAATTAAGAGGGGATTTTTTTTTGTTGAGTTTTGACGTTCTTAAAACAGCAATCTAGTAATTTTTATGCAACTCAGACAAAAAATAAATACAGAATCGGAAAGATCATTTCTTTCGCCACGATACAGTATAATTTTTTTTTAAATAATAATATTTGTATTTTTATGATTTTTTAAAAAAATAAGTCCAAATCGATACGTTTTTATGAAAACGATGTCTAAATTATTGCGCATGAATTTTTTTCCGTTTAAATGAATTGACATTCCAAAGCATATGCTTTGTTCTTTTAGAATCAGTCATTCAAATAATAAAATGCCAATTTTTTTTTTATGATTTTTCATAAAGTACTAAAAGTTTTAATTAAACTTTTAATAACTTCATCATTTATGAAGATAATCTCACGAAACTTTCTTTTCGTATGTAGAACAACACTACCCAAGATCTGTACACGAAAATTGAAAAAATTGCTTACAAATTACGGATTAAATTTTTTTTGTGTGTGTTTTCTGCCAAATGTGCTTTTTTTGCAGAATTCATTTAGCCACTGTTCGAAACTAACCGGCAAACGACCTTGCAACAATGATGCCTTGAATGAGATGAACGGACTGAGAAACATGTCCAGCGATAACTAAAAAGAAAGAAAATAAATTAAAAGTAAAAAAACTTTTTTAAGAACAAGCTTTTATTTAAACGCACTAGGAAGAATAAAATAAACTTTTCCTTTAAAACTTTTTTACTATCAACTTATAACGTCATTACCCAATTTATATTACATAAAAGCTTGTAGCGAGATTTACCTGTGTAGATAAACAAGTAAATTAAAAAATTTGATCTGATTGATTTTAATTTTTCAACTAAGTAAATGCGAGTACTTAAATAACTTAATCCTCTGTTTCCCTCAGGACGATAACACTTCTATCTCTATGTGTGTACGCGCGCAATGTGAGTGATTTCTGTAACTGTGTCAGTAAAATTCCCTTTTTCGAAATTTGTTCACTTCTTTTCGTTGTGAATCAGGTTTCTTTCCCCCTCCATTTAACCCGGCGTTGCACGGACATATTCGAATGCATAACATATTGCCATAGAAAAATTCCCCTTCCTTTACTCTAAAAATTAACTGGCATTTAAAAGGTTACATACTTTAAAAAAATAATTAATAATAAGTTAAAGGCAAATATACTGTTTTCCTTATCTTCAAAAATATTCAAAGAACTACTAGAGTTTTCACTATGAACTTAATTTGCTAGAACATCTAAGTATTCAAGCAGATTATCCTTCAAGTTGAATGTCAAGGACTTTTTAACAAAATTCGAAGTGCGTCGTTGGCACAAAAAAAAAAATTGCTACGTAAGCTGGCAGTTATTCAATAACTAAAAAAATTCAAAAATACAAAATTTCCTTATGTAGTTTCAATTGCTTTTTTAAAAATAAATTTTGGTAATTAAATTTATAAATAACACTTTAATTTATTTTGTATTAAATTTATGAAACTAAATATCTTCTTTCCAAGCACTGCAGCCGGTTACAGGCCAAGGCTGTCTCAGTCAATTTACACCATCTTGATCTATTCCATAAGTTCTCAGCGTGGGTGGTAACGCCCCCTTGTGGGCGTTTGAGGCTTTCAGGGGGGCGTTGAGATGGCACGGAGGGGCTTGGTCAGATTAATAAAAAAAGACTAAAAAAACACGCTGATTATGTACTTACAAAAGCAAACTTTAATACTGTTTACCTTATGTTGATTGTATGCATTTAAATCATTTCGATATCACATGCAAGAAAATTCACATATTTCGGTAGTTCGGGAGTGGATGAAAAACTGAACGATTACATTACATTCAGACCTACAGTAAATTGAATGATATAGTGCATTTTTTAATTTCTGTAGTGCACCTGTTGCCTTTGTCTGTGAGCAGAAGGAAACATATTTCGTCCACTGCATTTCATTACGTGTATTATCGAAGAAACCTGATTAAATATGTTAACCAGGAATTAACGTGATTCTTTAAAGGCTGAAACTGTCAGTTTATATTTATTTTCAAAACAATAGTTTATTATGAATTACTTCGTATCATCAAAACCTCAGTCCTTATAACAGATAAGATAAAATTTTTATTCCACTCTTTTAAATGAAGAAGAAATTCAGTAGCGTTTCAATTCGAACAATATCCTACCTATGACTAAAATATATAGTACTACACATTTAAATATATTTGTAGCAATATATATTTTATAGATTCGCAATTAAAAAAATTGTGGCTTTAGAAAAAAAATAAAATTAAAAAATATATTCTTTTAGTAATAGAATATTTTTTCAAACAACTCTTGTTTTCACCATGTATTATGTACACTCTTATTTCTCTAGAGTAGTAGGGGGTGGTATTGAAATATTCACTAGAAAAGGGGGTGGTATCTAAATATTTACTAGAAAAAGGGGCGCCAGTTCAAAAAAGGTTGGGAACCTATGATCTATTCGATGCTATATTCCTCCGTCCGTTAACTCACAAGTCCTTCAACAACTTCTCTACTTAATCCGTCTGGAGTTTGAAAAGTTATTTTCTTAGCATGATTTTAGACGCTATATCGAATTACATGTCGCAGCTACCTTATTTGGGAAGCCTTGACCACTTTGACTATGTTGGGTTCTTTGTATTTTTTGATTGAAGTTCAAGGCTGTATCATATTCTCCGGAATCCGTTTTCTCTAATCGAACCTAAAATTTTTCTTAAGGTATACGACTTCCCGAAAATTATGAGTTTTGCCAAAAATGATAATTTTTTATGATTTTATTTTAAAAACCATCTTGTTAGCTTTATAAAAATACCAAGTTCATTATTCTCCATGAACTAGAACAAAAACTGCAAGTGTTTTGGTAAAAGCAAATGCCACTATTTTAAGCAAGTTGTCATACTTTAAAATATGTTTTACTCAAAATGTGCGTGTCGGAGCCAGCGATTGCTCAAAAGGTTTTGAAAATAATTAACTAAAATTTTTTGTGTATGTTCTGTATAACAGTAGAAGTGTTTTGACCTTCAAATTTATCAATAACTCCTAAATTACAAGATTTACAGTCCCTTATGCGAAAATAACTACTGTATTTTAAAGTAATTTCGTTTAATAACTAAGATAAAGTGCTTTAGACTTTTAAAAATTAAAATATCTCTTATCCGTGTGAGTGAATATTAACGTTGCACTTTTCACCTACACGAGGGCTTTTGGCGTTCAATTTTATAGTAGGATTAACACTGGAAAATAAGTGCGGCGTAGACATGATATAAAAATTATTGTATCATGTTTGCTTTGCATTTATTTTACAAAATTCGATCAAAGACGGAGATTTTTTTTTTTGCTAGCTAAATTAATTTACTTTTTTAAAATCAGAAATCAATATTACTGCACATTTATCTCAACACCTCATAGTCTTCATATAGTTCAAGTCATCTAAAATAGTGCCACGGAAATTAAAATTGGAAATTAATATTACTGATATATATTGGAACATACAGAGGAAACTTCAGAAATCCCGAATATCTATTTTCATGTGATTTTGCCTGTATTAAAAATGTTCTTGTGGGAGTGAGTGAATATTAACGTCGCACTGTTCAGCTACTCGAGGTCTTTTGGTGACGGACCTCGTGATTTTGAACCAGGGTCAAGTGAGTAGGACGACACCTGAGCTAGCACCCCTTCTCCTAACTACCACACCAACGGGAGGATGTTTGAGATCTAGACATATTTAACGTGCATCGCGCCCCTACACGGCGGGTCTTCAGTGGTAGGCTCGAACTCCTCACATGCCAGCCACGATCCGATACCTTGACCAATAGGCTACCCTTTCTTATCCTGAAGGTCATTTCAAAAATGAATAGCAAAGCAACACATTGAATAGGAAAGCACGCATTAAAAAAAATTGAAAATTTGTTCTTAAACTTTTTATACAAAATGCCCCTCTTTTTATCTAATTTTTTGTAAATTTTGACCATTTTTCCCCCTTTTAGTAATAATAATTTATTTTTCTCTTCTTAATTTAGCATATTTTTCTTAAATAGATCTAAAAGCTTTTCTTAAATAATTTATTAATCTTTTTTACTAAATAAATAAAAAAAAACCGCAAAAAAATACCTATATCTGCATTTTTTTAAATAAAGAGTTGCCGCAAGTAGTC
Organism: Trichonephila clavata; assembly: GCA_019973975.1. Classification (NCBI taxonomy): domain Eukaryota; kingdom Metazoa; phylum Arthropoda; class Arachnida; order Araneae; family Nephilidae; genus Trichonephila; species Trichonephila clavata. The sequence continues at coordinate 82,153 of BMAO01016218.1, read as the reverse complement.
GGATACCCTAAGATTTCTCTTGAAAGTCATCAGTCCATTAATTTTTTTAATTTGTTATAACTGATGTTCTTTAATTTGCACCTATTAGTTATGCGTCTCCTCTATTTTAGTGTGTATTACATATCATACATATAAACAATGTTTGATATCCAGCGTATTCTACATTTTGTCAGCACAATTACAAAAGCTATAAATGATATATATATAATATACACATATATAATATATATATATATATATATATATATATATATATATATATACTATAAAGAGAGAGTGAAGGGGGGAGAAGAAGAATGTGTAATACAGATGCGCGTAATTGTGTGTGGTATATATATATTACACTTTTTAAAATACTGTATATATATATATATAAATGACCACTTATACAATAGACATTCTTTTTAGTTTAATATTTATTAGAATAAAATGACACGTGCTACAGATAGACTTAACTCTTTTTTCATACTTGGTATTTTCTACACTTTTTCTTGCACCTACTATGTAAGCGTTTCTGTTCCCGGGGAGAATGTTGGGATTCCATATAAAATAAGTTTAAGCCTACTTCACACTGCCTTAAGTTGGTGACAGCTCTAGTAATAATGATAGTTTTCCATTTTGGGTCAATTGAATTTTCTTTATATATACTCATATATGGAATATATATATATATACTTATATATTGGACAATGTATAGGTATATTATATATATATATATATATATATATATGCTTATATATTGGTTTCCTGCTCTTTGTTTTCTATTCCATAATTTTTCCAATTTTTGTATTGTAGGATAATTTTTTATGTTTATATTTATTTTATTTCGTATATATACGTAATAAAATAAATATAAACATAAAAAACGTAGCGTATATACGTTACGGCAGTATACGTATGTAACTGCCTTTCTTATATTTACAGTGAAGCATACTGGAAGAAAAATATTTCAAAAAATTAGTAAAGAAATGGTGCTATTTCTAAAGAAAGCGAGTTTATTAAAACCACGAGCCACTAAAATAATCTTTTTGCCTCGGAAATGAACTAGAAAGGCCTACTCAAGAAAATGAAAAATTAATTCATTGAATGCTAAATAATTATTTTTGCTACATGTTAATCTCTTAAGCGTTTCTTTAAGAATATTTTTTTAAAAGGTTTTTTTTTTTAAAGGAGGAAAGTTTCAAGAATAAAAATGTTAATTTTCTTACTTATATATATATAAAACCATTTATTCATACTTAATTTCGCAAGCGCTTTCTTTCTTCACGAGTCTTAAAGCCAGCTTAAAAAAACCATTTCGCATTTAAAAAGAAGTCACTTATGAATTATTTTTAGGAAATTGAACCATTTATAATCAGATTATGTTCTTAAAAATGAGAGAAACTTCCAGGAGACATATTTAAAAAAATATACGTCGCAGTGGAATAGAAATTTGATTGAAGCTTAGAAATAATATATTGTGTACCCATGTCATGATCTGCATCAAAAAATTTAAATTTTTTTTTTAATCGAATAGTTTGTCCTTTTTTCATGCGATATTAATTTTTTATAATGAAACTTAATGTTATCAACAAATATGAAATTCTTTAAAATTCCCATCTTACTCTTTTTTGCTTAAAAAAGTTTTGAGAAAGAAAAAACGAATTTAAATGTTTCAAATTTTAATTTTTTGGGATATTTTCACATTTGGATCCACAACGATTTTCTTCATCAATGAATCAATATATTTTCTTTCACGCATACATAGTTATGATTATTATACAAATAAAGAGATGTCTTAGAAAAAATTTAACTATATATTCTATGCCAAGCATTTAATAACATATTACATGCTTTAAATTTAATTTTTGTTTTATGTTTATGTTATTCCATAGCCACCCTTCCCCACATTTATAATATACTAAACAGCTATAATTCTAACTTAATTCTAAGAAATTTGCTGTTATTTAGTAAGATAGTAAAGGTTAATGTTGAATACCAGCAGTTATAAAGTAGTAGGCTTAGAACTAAGTTTACGCGGCTATATATATATGCATAATAAAATAAATATCGACATAATGTTAATCCTACAAAACAAAGAATGCATAAAAAATGAATCTGATAACCTAAAAAAACCAACCATACTATAAGTAGACATTTCAACTTATATGGTTTTGTTTTTATTTAAAGATATTTTGTAAAATGATTTATACTTGTGAGACTTTAGATTCAAAAAAGAAATTTGGGGATCAGTACCATAAAATCATGACTGTGCGCCTCCTCCATTTGTACAAAGATACACAATTTTTCAATTGACTTTTTATGTAGATCAGAGGTTCCCAAACTTTTTTGTCTCATAGACCCCTTGCCATGTTTTTCGGTTTGGGGTAGACCCCCTACTTACCTAATAATAAATTTTTGCAAATTTATCAACTTAAATGTCTTTTTGACAGCTGGTATAGCACTGCTTACTTTAAAATATTTAAATTTCTAACTGTAGTGAAGTATGGTGTTTAAAACCTAAGACACACATGTTAATTAAATTAAAATTTAATTAATACTTAAAATAACTGTTACATAAAGAAACTGAGCAACAAACAAATGGTTTTAATGAGAAAGATGAATCTGGAGCTTCTAAATTTGCTGATATCTGTTTCTAAATTTTATTTTAAGATCTTCTTAGTGTCAATTTCGATCAGTTCCTCTTGTAATACGACATTTGTATTTTCTTTGAATGTGACAATATTAATTAATTGCCTTCTGTAGTATTACCATATATAGTCAAAGCATTCCCAGACCTAGTTTCAAAATCTGAATAAAGGGCATTTAAAGGGTGAAGTAGGTTATAACTTCTTTTTCCTGGCAGATTGTGTGGGACAAATTGAGAAACTAGGCAAATTCCGGACGTTTAATATTATACTCCTTAGGTTAATTATAACAAGAAACGCCGAAATTATGGTCCTTGTAACTGCAAATTTACTTCATTAAATTTTGTAAATAAATTTCTAAAATAAGTAAATATGGTTTCCACCTCATTTTCTTTTCTTTTAAATGATCTGGTTTAATGAGAGTCACTATCGTAGACATCCATTTACAACTCATGGACCCTCAAATTATTTTTTCGCTGACGTGGACCCCCTGCATGTTGTCATAGACCCCTGGAGGTCTATATAGACCACTTTGGGAATCACTGATGTAGATTAACAGAAAATTTCTTTATGAAAACTTTTTGTCAGAGTGAAATCTCCAACAAATACACTCTCCTAATGTTGAAAATATTTTATATTTAAGAAAAGGTTTCAAACTGACACACACACAAAATCAACAACTCTTAGAAACTCATATGTACACTGCTGGCCACCGTAAATGCAACACCAAGAAAGACAAGAGATAGCACAAAAAATTTATTTTGTAGATAGCATGTTGACCAAGTATCAAATGATTAAAATTATAGACTTCTGTGAAGTGTGGTTCCTGCCAGAATCAGTAGCCAGAGTAGCCGCCATTGTTGGAGATCACAGCTGCCACACGCCTCGGCATTGATTCAAAGAGGCTTTGGATATGTTCTTGAGGTACAGCAGACCAAGCAGCTTCCACACGTGGCCAAAGTTGATCTGGTGTGGCAGCTGGGGGTGTAATCTGGGTCAATCGTTGTGCAACCATGGACCACATGTTTTCTATCGGTGAAAGATCTGGAGAGCGAGCCGGCCAGGGAAGCAATTAAATCTGATGATTGACGAAGAACCTTTGGACAATGCGTGCCACGTGTAGTCACTCATTATCCTGTTGAAATATGGTTGTGGCCAAGCCCTGAAGGTAAGGAAAGACAACTGGCTCCAACACCTCGGAGATGTAGCCCTGGCTGTTTAAAGTACCGGCAATGCGTACTAGAGGAGTGTGAGAGTGATATCCAATACCGCCCCATACCATAATACCCGGTGCAGGACCAGTGTGGCGGTGCATAACGAAGCTGTTCAGCATCCTCTCTCCACGGTGTCTCCAGACTCGAATCTGACCGTCTTGGTGTTGCAGACAGACGCGTGACTCGTCAGTAAAGACAACTTCATTCCATTCTGCCACCCACATTCTTCTTTCATCGCACTATTGGCGGAGGAGACGTCTGTGGTTCTGCGTCAAGGGTAGACCAAGCAATGAATGTCTTGCGGACAGACCACTCTGCTGTAAAAGGCGTCGAATGGTACGTGATGTCCTGTGCTATGTTTCGTGATGTGACTGAGCGATCCATCACTGCCATGCGCAGAAGTTGCCTGTCCTCACGTGAAGTGGTGCACTGAGGTGGATGCGATCGACCACGTCGGTCCGTCGTACCCTCCTGCAAACCTCCTGCACACACCTCAAGGCCCAAGGTCACGTATGCTTAGTTGGGCGCAATATGCCTTGGCCATCATGGGCTGTTGCTCCACTGAGTTAAGTTAAGTAAATATATATACAGAAATTATGGATATCTTAGCAATAAGAATTCGATTGTACTGAAAAATATTCAAATAATTGCCGCCTCTTGATTTAAAAAGGACAGAATTTCTAAACAACAATTTCTAATATCGAAGCAGAATTATCTTTTACGCTCTCGTAACCCCTTCCCCAGTGGACTTCCATGAAACCCATTTTTAGTGGATCGCTACTCAATACAATAAACATACTTGCCAAATTTCAAGTCTAAATTTAATAGTTGAAAAATAAACCTTTTTATCAATGCACTTCAGTAACCACCTTTGAGAATCTATTTCCGTAAGACCCGTTCTTAGCGAAATTCAATTCAACAAAAGAAACATACGTACCAAATTTCATAACTGTTGGTCTAGTAGTTCAGAAACGGGAATTTTTTTTTACCAATACGCCGCAAATAATCCCCTCTTCCCCATAGGAGTCTATTTCCACAAAATTCTTTCTTAGTGGATTTCCATTCAACAAAAGTAACATGTAGACCAAATTTCATTACGTTAAATATCGAAAATTTTTATGAATACGTCCCTGCAATTCCCCACAGGAGACAATTACTGTACAATTTGTTCTTAGCGGATTTATATTCAACAAAAAAACATGTCTACAAAATTTCAAGTCTGTAGATCTAACAGCTTAAAAACAACAATATTTATCTATAGTTCCCCTTAAGCCCTCGCAACGCCCCTTGGGAGTCAATTTTCACAAAACCCTTTCAGTGATGGACCTTTACTCCATGAAAGGAAAGCACCTATACCAAATTTCAAGTTTGTAGGTCCAATAGTTCAAAAATGAGCATATTTTTCTATAACGCCCCTTAAACCCTCTTAACGCCCCATAGTGATCGATCTTAGCGGATGTCTACTCCTTGACAGGAACATGCTTACCAAATTTCAAGTCTAAAGGTCTAATAGTTTGGGAATTTTCATGATGAGTGAGTGAGTTAGTCACTTTTCTCCTTTATATATATAGATTTGGATTTTCTACAATACTTTTGCATAGATTTTGTTATTTAATACAATTTAAACGAGGATTCAAGGTTTATTTTTGGTTACTGAAGAAAACATTAGCAGCAGCTGAAAATTTTGGATTGGTAGAACAGGAACACCTCTAAATGCGCTTCAGAAACAGATAAACATCATAAAAGATCAACAAGTCATCGAGAGGATCTAACGTTAGAATTGAAAAGGTTACAAAACAATACACTACAAACGGTCACCAAAACTTTTCTAGATTTCATCTCCAACAAGAAAGGATTATCGATATTTTCATTCAATTGTAAAAGTTTGCATGCGCATGCAGCTGACCTAAAAATCTGCTTTTGTCAGAAATTCGTATGAAAAACGAACCACTTGATATTCCAAATTTCAACTTTGTTGTAAGTTATGAAAGACCCGAAGTTCCAGCAGCAGGCATAGCTATTTATCACAATATCACATAGCTATATATCACAAGATACGTTACACTTCATTACTTCACATATGGACATACATACTAAATTCACTAGAAGCATTGGTGTTTCTGATATAGGCGAAATATGCGTTGCTCGTTGCGATTGCGAGAATGGGCAATACATATTAATGGTTGCCGTTTATATTTCGCCTGGAAAATCTATGAGGCAGATACAACAATATTTATTCGAAAATTTGATAATTTTTACAAAAGAAGGTTCTGAAATACTCGAAAAAAGATTTGGCGAAAAATATATGATAATGTACCGATGATTTTAAGTGGAGACTTCAATATTAACTTTGCAGATGATAAAAATCTACCACTAATTGAATTTCTAAATGAAACGTTTAAATATGTCCAATGATCGAAAACTCAGTACTACAAAATATAAAACGACGATCGTTATGGTTTTGACGTGATACTTAGATAAATTTGAATAAAACATTTCCCTTTCTTACTTTAGGTACCATAAGCCTATTGTATCTTTCTTAGAATAAAATGAAATAATTGAAAGTAAAGTTTAAGTTTTGTTGAAATTAATAATGACAATGATGAAAACCATTAAAATAATGTTAAAAATCAAGTACATTGAAATTTAAGTAAATGCAAATACTCTCCATAAATAATATGATTTTATATTAATTGTTATTTCAATTGAATTGTATTTATATTTTGTCATGATCTTGTACAGCCCGTAATATATTTGAATAATAAAAAACCATATAAACATGCATTTAGTTGTTGCTCGAAGTGTCAATTGATGTGAAAACCAGATTGATGTTGATAATTTTAATTCAAACATAATGAAATTTCAAATTTTAATACTAAAAGTTCTAAGTTTTCACTTCTATCGGCAGTCACCATAACTGCCAATTTTTTTTTATTTATTAATCTTAATTATTTATTCAGTAATTTATTTTTTGCTGTTTCCCCCCCCCTACAATCGACAACATGAAAAAAAAATGTTGGGGTATGATACAAGAATGGTAGACCTTCAACCCTCGACTCCATTCCCTTTAAAAATTCTTGAATACGCTACTGCCCACTGCCGTGGATGTAGTGAGGTTAGGAAAAGGTTATTATAATAACTTAATCAGTACGGAATATGTACTTACCTACAGAACTAAAGTAAACACACACACACACACACACACACACACACACACACACACACACACACACACACACACCACACACACACACACACACACACACACACACACACACACACACACACACACACACACACAACACACACACACACACACACACACACACACACACACATTTAACACCGTGTTTAAAGCAAAACGAAAGATACAAACTTAATAATTATATGAAATGATACATTTACTATATGAAACAATTCAAAGTACATTAAAAAAATAAAACTTTTTTTTTTTTATCTAAAGTTAGTTTTTGTTGTTATAGTCAGTAGAAGGCATAGTCTGCGTATTGTCAGTCAATCTTAAATTTTTCGTATATAATTACTAGCTGGTAAAATTTTTAGGCGGTCACCCCAAACTGTCTTGGCGGTCCACCTTTCGATCGCGATCGACTTAATGCCCACCCCGGCTTTAAGGTATCCGAATACTTGGGACAACTTAAAAAAAAATTGGAGAAATAGAGTCTTTTTTTTTTGTGGTTTTTAGATTTGTCTAGTGCATTTTAAGAAAAATATGCTAAAATTAAGAAGAGAAAAAGAAATAATGATTACTAAAATGGGAAAAAATCGGCAAAAATTTACAAAAAATAACATAAATGTGGCCTTTCTGTACCAAAAGTTTATAAACAAATTTTCAATTTTTCAATTCTGATGTGTTGCTATGTTATTCATTTTTGAAATGACCTTTACGGTAAGAGATATTTTAATTTTTACAAAAACTAGAGCATTTCATCTTAGTAATTATATGAAATTGCTTAAAATAACTGACTATATTAACATAAGGGACTGTAAATTTTTTAATAAAACAGTGATTAATAAATCTGAGAGTTAAAACACTTCTACTATTAAACAGAACATACACCAAAAATTTCATTTAAGTATCTTCAAAACTATTTTAGCAATCGCTGGCCCCGTTTGAGCGTTTTCAAAAAAACACATTTCGAGTAAATTGCATTTTAAAGTTTGACATCTTACTTAAATTAACAGCATCTGCTTTTACTAAAACACTTGAAGTTTTTGTTCTAGTTAGCGGAAAATAATAAACTTGGTACTTTTATAAAGCTAGCAAGATTGTCTGTAAAATAAAAGCATAAAAACAATTTGTCCATTTTTGGCAAAATTCACAAATTTAAGGTAGTTGGATACCTTAAAGCGTTCGTAATGCTTGGAAAATGGATATTTTATTGTAAACATGGATAGTGGATTGTAATTTTTAATCAATAAGTACAAGTACAAGCTAACGAAGTACAAGTTGTCATGGTAAGATATTTAGAGCAGTATAAACACAATTTTATTCTTAAACTTCTCACACTCACTTCCTGGTGCTGCCGTGGTAGCAGTCCTTGTGGCATTGAAGACGCGCTGTGTAGAGGGGGGGGGGTGATGCACGTGAAATCTGTCGATCTCAAATTCATCCTGTTGGCGTGGTGTGGTAGTTTGAAGAGTCATACTTAGAACTTGACCGTGGTTTCTAATTACGAGGTCCGTCGCCAATTGCCTGTGAGTATATTGTGGATGCGGATCACTATGCATTCCATTGCAGTTTCGCAAAAAAAAAAAAAAAATATACATATACTGAGCTCACCGATATATCCCGTAAATTATGGTTTAGCTCTTTAGTTAACAATTCGAATATCCATATGAAGTTAAATTCTTGTTTCAAATAGCAAAAGATAACTCCAATAAAATTCAATATTTTTTTCGGTTGCTTTCCTTCTTTATGTTTAAAATAAAGGAGGATTCTTCAATATGAATTATCTTCCTTAGGATACTGACTCATTTTTTTTTGAAAACTAAGAGATAAATTAAGATGAAATAGTACCATCAAGATATGGTGGCGACAGCTGAAGATTATTGTTGTTTTTGATGCTAGATTACTGGAATAATATTTCCCCCTTCTCTTGCCCTATATGTTTTTTTTTATTATTATTATACTTATTATTTTTGGCTTTGCACATTTGTATTGTGTGATTGGTTATGTGTTTTGAGAATTAGCCTTTAATTTGTATGGTGTAATTATGTATGTATAGTGGGATTTTACCTTTTATTTGTATTTATATACTTATATTGTGAATTTGTCTGTAATTTGTATTATGTGGTCATGTATGTGTATCGTGAATTTGCCTTTGGTTTGTATTGAGTAGATGTGCTGTGTATTTCTGGGAAAATGTTAAGTAAGATTTTTTTCAATAAAAACCCGGGGAGCGGGTTGTAGCTTTAAACCCCTTTCGGTGAGTTCGGTTCTCCTGGGTATTCTGCCATTAGCCTTCGCGTTGCTTTACAGTTCATCAGCCCTCTCTCCCTTCTTGACTAAAAGTAGAACATATTAGCGGTTAGTATTTTTATCAACGAATGAATATTTACGTATTTAAATGATAAGCATAGCACGCAATAAAATGCATGAGTAAGATACAGGGTGCATAACTTTGCAATAAAAAGAAAAAAAAATCAAATTGGTGTAAAACAAGATATGTGATGATTTTTTACTGAAAACCATGGCTTGTGTTCTAAAAATTACTACTTAGTATGAAACTGAGCTTGAAATAATTTAATATAAAAGAAACTTTGTGAAAATACATTTCATACAAAAAGTTCTCACCTTGTATTAAAATAAAACTGTTCAGCAATTCATGAGTTTTAAAAGCGGCTTACGTAAATACTTAATAAAAATTTAGTATTTTTGATTTTTTGAGAACCCAAATATGTGTGTGTGTGTGATTTGTTTTTTATGGAGACAAAGTTTTTAAGTATTCTACTCAACTAATTACAAATATAAATCATAATAATTTTTTAGTAAATGTTGCTTTATTTGGAGCATTTAATTGTTCGTTGTTGAAATATGATTTTCATGTTAACATCTGATAAATCTTTTCACCTAAACCCATTAACAAACCATTGGAAACTATTCTAATTTCTTTTAAAAAATGTTGTAATTATTTTTAATATTGATAAAAAAAATATATATTTGGTTTCTCTGTTTCCTTGTGATAACATACTGTGGCTGCAAAAGTTTAAAACAGTCTCTGGTATCATGCCCTACAATTATTTAAATTAAAAGTTACGATTATTTTTTGGAAGTTTTGAATTTAAAAAGTAAAAGAGGATGTGTAATAGAATATACGTACTCCTAAGGTTTTGATGTATCCCTTCCTCTCCGAATAATCTCGTGACATTAAGGATTTGTGCCTGTTTTCCCGAATATTTTGTTAATGATGAATACATACACAGCGTGATACTAACACTACCAACAAAAGAATAGAGTTGATAGTATATATCACAAGAAACAAATAGGGCGTAATTCGCTTATTCAGTCAGAAAAATAATACAATAGCGTGATAAGGTAGATTAGCGGGAGGAAAAAAGGACATGAGAACAGAAAAAACTTGGTAATTTATGAGTTAGTTGCAGATGTCAGAAAAACTGCTCTAAGTGGCGTCTGAGGATGCTGTTGCAAAACTGACTTCGACAAATGGTGGGTTGTCACTGACTGTCTTAGATTCTTAGAGTGGAGTTAATCTTGTCTGAGCAACAACAATTCTTAAGACAGGACCTTCCACATTCAGAGAAGTATGACATGCTTTAATAAAAGCAGAAACTAAAAGCACTAAAAGCAGAAATCTCTCTCAATGGATTAAGAGCAAAATATAATAGAAATTTACTAATAAATTCTTAAATGTTCTTTTTATAGCTAAATATTGAGATCCAATTTTAAATTGAATAAATGCATTGCGCGATGGGGTTTCCAAAACAAAAAATTACTTGTCTTGAGATTTAGTATTATCTTTACTAACCTGCAATGGAGTTTAAAACTACTTAAATTTTGGTATTCTTGATTAAAATTTTCCCTACAGTGATATCCAAGTAGATTTTAAATGAGTTCTTATTTAGGAAACACAAATGCAGTTTTATCAAATGAATAAATAGGATTATTTAAGTTTTATATCAATGACCAAGTTAGGAAATCGGTTTTTATATTTATTATTATTTTTTTTAAAAAAACCAGTTTTTTAAAGGATTTTAAAAAAATGAGATGCAGATTTTGCTGATGAGATTTAAGTAGGGTTTTAGTTGTAATACTTTTTATTTAAACTTTTCCGAGAAGGTTCTATGTTCGTGGTACTCAATTAAATTGCGACTCAGTAGTTGGGGCGTTTCGATTAAATGATACGATTAACTTAAATGATATAATGCAAAGTTATGAAAACTTTTGATTTTTAGAACTGTAGAATTTGTAAATGTCTTGGTCTGCAAGTTGGAGAAAAGAGTTATCAAATTCAACTTCACCCTCCTTAAGCTTTTCACGAATTTCTACAAATTTTTCACGATTATGAGGTGACTACTGAATATCCCAAGTGAGCAGCCCTCTGATGAAATACTATTCGATTTTGAGATTCTAGTATACCTTATTCCGTAACGGTAACTCGACGGGTAGGTATAACACACACACTTTTTTAGCAACTATTTAACAAATATTTTTGAAAGCTAGTTTTTAGCCATTCCTACTTAGAAAAGATATTTTTTAAAAATAAATTTCGTATACTTTTTAGCTATAGACATTTGTTGAAGTGAGCCAAGTGAAAAGTAAAAATAGTGGTTTTTATTCAACTTGACCAGTAACAAAAAGAAATGCGTTGCTGGAAAAATAGGCTTTATCATTCTAGTAGTAAAAATATCTACCATTTACGATTTAGTGTAATTTTGCTTCCTTAATCACGCTTCTCCTTAAAAATATTTGCTTTAATATGATTTAATACACATATATATGTAAGTATACATGTATTTTGTATATTGAGATATATGTTTGCAGAAATGATTTTTAAAGTATATTCGGTTCTCTGAAATTAATATCTTTGCATTTCAGTTCCACATGAAAACTCATTATATTCTTGGAAAATATTCTTAAGCCACGCACGCGGGCACGCACACACACGCAGAAACAAAAGAAGTGGCCGCAGTAGCCGAATGGTCATGGTCGAAAACTCGTGATTGGTGCTCTTTCTGTCGGGAGTTCTGGTGCAACTAATAATCAGCCATTCAGCATGACTAATGCACGTTGAAGGCTCGAAGTCTTCACATTGACGTTGTGCGGAAGTTTGGGGAATGGATTATCAGCTAAAGGTGTTATCCTCGTCATTTGACCGAAGTTCAGGATTACTCAGTCCATTGTTAATAGTCTTTGGATAACTTCCAGATGCAATGTAAATAAACAATTAATCGACAGTCTAAAATAAAATTTAGTTTACATGCTTACAAATATGCATTGACTTTTATTTTGCACATTCCAATATTAGAATTCTTCAATTCCACTCAGAAATAAAATTGATAAATTTTACGGCCAAAAGTACCTACCTGTTAAAAAAAAATTTAGTCAAAATTCGCTTTAGAAAAACAATATTATAGCTGAGGGTGTCCTAGAGCCTTTTGTGGCCGAGGTAGCCTAGTGGTCAAGGTATCGGACTCTTGGCAGGCGTGTCATGAGTTTGAGCCCAGTACCACTGAAGACCCGCCATGTAGGGGAGCGATGCATGTTAAATCTGTCGAGAGCTTAAACATCACCGTGTGGTGTGGTAGTTAGGAGAAGAGGGTGTCCGCCCTCAGGTGTCGTCCTACTCACTTGACCCTGGTTCAAAATCACGAGGTCCGTCACCAAAAGACCTCGAGTAGCTGAACAGTGCGACGTTAATATTCACTCACTCCCACAAGAACATTTTTAATACAGGCAAAATCACATGAAAATAGATATTCGGGATTTCTGAAGTTTCCGCTGTATGTTCCAATATATATCAGTAATGTTAATTTCCAAATTTAATATCCGTGGCACTATTTTAGATGACTTGAACTATGAAGACTATGAGGTGTTGAGATAAATGTGTAGTAATATTGATTTCTGATTTTAAAAAAGTAAATTAATTTAGCTAGCAAAAAAAAAAAAAAATCTCCGTCTTTGATCAAATTTTGTAAAATAAATGCAAAACAAACATGATACAATAATTTTTATATCATGTCTACGCCGCACTTATTTTCCAGTGTTAATCCTACTAAAAATTGAACGCTGCTTAGAATCATCGAAGGGAAAAAAATTCGTTAGGTGGCGCAACTTGAGCAACTACAGGTCATGCATGTGTTTAACATACAGTACTGGTAAAATAGCTAATTATTCTCGTCTTATTTGTTCTCATTTAAAATTTATTTTTATGCCGTAAAATTGGATGTAGATAAACCATTTTACAGTATTTTTCATTTTTCATGAAAACTTTTTCGGAATTAATGGTGTGGCTTAGAATCGATGGTGGCTTAGATTCGAATAAATAAGATAATAAGCTTCGAATGAGTGTTTTTTAAAATTAAATGTACACTAGTTTTGTACAACGAGGTAGTAACAAGAAAAATTAAAAATAATATGATTCCCATGTACTAAAATTTAATATAGAATCCAATAAGCCTTGCCTACCTCTGGAGCAAAGGTTAATTTGAGTTCCCTTTACGGCCAGTCTTATTTTTATTCCCGCTGCAATGTTAGCGGTCTTTAGGGACTGCACATTTCGCGATTGAGTTGATGAGAAGAGTGTTGAATCAGGTTCGCTAAACGGTTAATTCCCCGAGTGGATTTCTCTTCATACAAGCTATAAATAGATAATTCCAAGATTTCTCGCCCGGAGAACTGACAAATAGTAGAGATTAGTCACCCGGATAAGTCGAGTAATGCACAGACTTTTGGCTATTTTCCGCCACAGCATATTCAGGTGGGGATATTTAGTAAGGATTACAAGGGGGATATAGTTTGACCATCATCCAACCGGATTACCCAGCTTACAGACTTCTGTTGATAGCACAATATTAGCGCGTATATTAAAAGAAAACAAGTAATACAAAAAACATTTTCTCCAAGTCAATTCCTACTTAGGTAAGCAAAGAAAACAATTTTTTAGTTACTCTTTATTAAATAGTTGCAACTAATAGAAATATATATACACATATGACAGAATCACAAAATTAAGTGACAGCATAGAAAGCGCAATTTCCTTGAAATTTTTTATTTTCCTTTCTAAGTATGGTGTTGGACTATTTTTGTGTTTGTTTTTTACTTCTATTCATTAATTAAATTTAATTATTCTAATAAAATAGCACAGTAAAAAAATCCCATACTCAGAAACTAGGCCATCGCGGGATGGAGGCAGGGTCGAGAACACGACCTTTGGATTACAAATCCAACGCATTATCCATTGCGCCATAGGGACACAGGAACACTTTCCTTTCTATATACGCTGTTGAACTATTATTTTTGTTACTATTTATTCATTTTTTAGTTTAAGCAATGAATTAATATTTGAAAAAACTGAAAAAACTGTATTAACATCAAGTGTCATCCACTACAAGTTTAAAAAAATGTATTTGAAATTGAATGGACAAATAGAAAGTATTTTACTAACGATTGAAAAAATTTGAACAAGATATATATAAATATACATAGGGAGAGAATGAATATTAGTAGGAATTGAAAAATAGCGAAAGATAATAATTAAATTGTAGTTTAAAAAAACTAAAAAACATGCTTTTATAGTTATATAATTGAACTATATATTAAAAAATAATTCTTAATATAAGAATAAATTTAACCAGAAAATTAATGTCAAAGTTGTAAAAGTGTAAAGTGCTCGATATCAATTGTTATAATTTCTTACTAGTTCTATTCTCAAATGCAGAGTTAGTGTAAATATGTAGTAAAAAGCACCCCTGGCTTTTACCACAATGACACTAACTTTCTCGTTAATGACTTTATTCTTATATAAAGAATTATTTTTTTACTTTTTAGTCTGATTAGCTATAAAACGTGTTTTTTAGTTTTTTTAAACAATAATTTATTTTTTATTTTTTAGTAAGATCTGCAATAAAAGCGTGCTATTTTTAGTTTTTTAAACTATCATTTATTCATTGATGAATTAATCTTAAATGCGCCATTTTTTTTTAGAATCTGGAATACCCATTAGCAGCCTATTAGGGAGTCGATATGGCCTGATTTGCAAAATGTCGTTTCATCCAACGCATTCTTCTCTTTTCCACAAAAAGAACACTTTTTTTTGCTTGTTGTATTTGTATTAACCATAAGCATTAATGCTTTAGGGTTGTAACTTAATCCTTTAGTCTCCAAATCTGGAAATGGGAAATCTTTAATCCTGATCATTCTGATCAGGATAATGGAACACAATTATTAAATTATTTTATTTTCATCGATTCTTGACAAGTGTGCAAAATTTCTAATTAATCTGACCTTTTAAAGTGGGTAAAAATCAAGTTCAAAGATTCCGTTACATATAGTGAAGCTAATGAAAGCGAGTTAAAAAAGGGCAACGCATGTGTGACTAATTGTTCCACTATAAAAGAAAACTTATATTAAGAAAACAGGTTGCCTTTAACATATTTATTTGAATATGGATAGTAAATAGTTCATTTTTACTTCTAGTGAAATATAAATTTAAGGAGTCTTTAAAATTAAAACTTTAAAATTTTAAATAAGATCAAGCAAAATGTAAAATCATGTCTTGAAACTAGTTACTCTATTTTAGAAGTGCCCTTCTAAAATAGAGTAACTAAACTTTTTCATGCAATTGATAACTTTTTGCAAAAAAGTTCCACCACCTTCCATTGACATTTTTTTTATCACCGCTCCATGAAAAACGCAGTGTAACACTCTTCCTTCAAATAAAACTCGGGTTCAAGTCGGTCCCACAGAATATTTGCTATACAGAGTGGGCTTATGTACGTCTGCCGAGCTCAAAGTTCTCCTATTTGCGTGGTAGGATGGTTTGGAGACGTGATGCCAGCCCATGTGTCCTCCTCGTCATTTGATCGAAGCTCAGATTTATGAAGTCTGCCTCTGATAGCCCTCGTGTTGCTTTGTTGTGTGACGTCATATAACTCTCACTCACTCACTGCAATAGAGGAACTTAATACCTTCTGCTCTTTTTATATACCTAACACAGGCATATAACACTTTTTATATAATTGCAAAGGTTTGTTCAAACATTTACTACAAAAATACATTCTTTACATTTTTACTTGTATCACTAAAAACAGCATTAGTCGACTGAGTACATTGCGAGTCAATTAACAGCATCTTTCTTTGAGTTCCACACAAGAACTAACATATATTAATCATATACGATTGCATCATCTACCCACCTACCTATATATATATATATATATATATATATATATATATATATATATATATATTATATATATATATATATGGGGGGTTTGTTTCAAATGGACTACATTTTGGCATCTAAGCCATTTGCAGACATGGTAAGTTCCCAAGAGTGGGAGCCATTTCATTTGTGGTACCATCTAGCGACTCCCGCCACCAAATTTGGCGTTTGAATTTTATTCAATTCAAACTGTCGTTGGATGCTGAATATTGCCGTGCTTTAATTTTTCTTTGAGTACCAGAGCCAAGTTGGTACTCAAGGGATCTTTTAGATGCCACATAATCATATGAAATGCTTGCCTACGATTTTCACCTCCAGAAAATTTATCAACTCCAGCCAGGATTGAACCCACTAGCTTGGGTTTAATAGTTGGTTATGCTACTTTAGAGCCACCGAGCCGACAACACACACACACACACACACACACACACACACACACACACACACACACACACACACACACACACACACACACACACACACACACACACACACACACACACACACACACACTAAGGCAGGAAACTCCTCTGGAATGATTAATCCGAGCCACTTATCATGTTTGCTTAGCGCCCAATTCCTTTTCGACTACGGAATCTTCTGATTGAATTAAGTCCTATACTTCCCAAACAAGAACCCCTACGAGACTATGCATCTTTGATCCGGAGAAACTATTTTCCTTATTGATATTTATTTGTACCGGAAATAACATATTTCTGTTTATTTTTATATTACGCACGAATTGCTTGCTTTTGTTTATCTACAAATATAGTGAAAAAAAATAGTTCTCCTTTCGGTAAGTAGTTTCTTTTTTCTTCTCCTTTCGACCTCCAGGAGTTATTTCTCAGATGAACAAAATATTCTTTCATTCACAGTTTTACTCCAAATTATGATATCTACTAACTGCATTTTTTCTCCTTTAATTGCATATAAGCTTTTCAACCACACCATGCACAGTTCCATGCTAACCGGGACCTATATTTTTTTGGTATTTCTGTTGAAGGATGTACTATATATACTACAGATTAAAAATGCAGATTATTCAGACAGAAATGACTTCTCGTAAAATAAAGTACTTGGAATTGACCAGGATAACAATATTACGGTAAATACTTTCTGTTATAGTTCCTACATATAATTTAATATTTAAATTTTTAGATCTAGTTATATTTTAGATATAGATATTATATTTTAGTTTCGTTTAGCACTGTAACGGTTTAACGCACTTTTATTTGAATTTCAGGATTCCCCGAAGTTGCACGCATCCTAACGCTACGTGCAATTTCGGGGAATCCCACAATTCAAATAAATTAGCTTTAAACCGAAATAGCGTTCAGTGGGGTCTTACTGTACTAAACACCAAGCTAATGCGTCATATTTTAAAACTGCGCATTAAATGTAAATTAAATCTTATAATAGTACATAACATATTCATGACATAGAAGAAAAAGGCTCTAGGTATCATTTATTGCCCTTAAGACCTCCAATGGAATTACTTACTAGCCCCTTCTATTATTTAATACAGTGGTCTAAAATAATCATATACCCTTGCTTTTTTTTTTATCTAGTTACTATTACCGCAAATACATAAATAGGAATTTTTAGTCATATGTCTGGTGTTTCTTTTAAATAAACAGAGAAGGAGAATTCAATGTATTTATATATCTTTATTAATTCTTATAAAGTTATATGATTTATCTTGTTAACTTATTAGTTCCAGTAATATTAGTAGTCCCAGATAAAGTCTAAGTTTTTACATGTGTGCTTATACCTTAAATTAATTATGTGAAAAATATATATTCGATATATATATATATATATATATTTATACAAATGTATTCTTTTAAAAACCTATTGAATTTTCTTTATATTAAGCAAAAACAAATAAAAAACCACTGTCTTTTACTAAATTTTTGTTATTGAAGTGACAATGTGTAACGATTAATGAAATGGAAAATATCAGTGACACTTATGATTTTAAAAAAATACTCTGTAATAAATTAGACTTTACATTTAAAACTGCATTATTCACTGTAATAAACTACACTTTACTTATAAATTGCTTTATTCTTCGTGATAAATTCTGCTTTTATGTACTTTTTCGATCAATTTCAGAAAATCTGAAATTCACAGTTTTACAAATTGATTTCTAAAACTGCAGACATAGATTCCTTTTTATAATCATTTCCCACCTCATGCAAAAGTGAATTGTTGACTGCGCCGTAAAGATCTCACGAGCGCCTGTTAAACCAACAGGGCGCGTAGATGGGAGGAGGAGGGAGTGGAATGCGCTGGTTGAAGGGGAGGGGCGGTATCTGTGTACTTACTGGGAAGCTATTTTTACTCCCAGCACCTTCTGAGCTGTATCTCGGGCGAGGTAAATTAAAAAAAAAAAATCGTGAGGCGCAGACGCGTGCATTTTCCCGGAGTAATCTGTTACCGGGACCGCACGTCCAATCATCTTTTGCCTAGGAACAGAGCATAGAGAAGAGACAGGTTCTTTGATGTATCTTCAGTACTAAATCCCCGGGAACCGACCACTACCTGCATCGATTTCGCTTTAATCTGTCGCCCTTCCCCCCCACACAATGATTTTTGGGTGGTCCCCGGGAATTTAGCCCGCCTCTGATGATATTTTTAGTTTTGCAACATATTGCTTAAAGGTGGTTTTATAGAAAGCATTTTTACCCGGGAGTTTGTTTGCATATCGGCTGAAATAGCTGACGATACCAGGATCCACAGGCTCGTCCTGCAGCGGAACATCCTTTCCATTTCCGGATACAACCCCCCTCGCCTCCATTTCGGGCCCCGGGGATCCAGCTCCCCAAATCAAAAGGGAGTTGCAAATGGGCACCTGGAACGGGCTTAATTTACATACTGATTGTGGAGGAGCGCAATTTTGTGGCATCTATTGATGACGGGGTTTCTGTGTTAATAATGGATGGAAATAATGGGATGATGGTATTCTTGCGCGCCGGATTAATCTAGATGGGGATATCGAACGTAATAATTGAGAAATTTTGATTTGGGGGTTGGCGAAGATATTTAAAAACGTTATTTTCAAGTTTTGGTGAATTTCAAAGAGACTGCATTTATCAGGTGAAAAAATTTAGATTTTTGCATAATGGAAAAAAAGTACAATGATCGATCACTCCTTTTTTTCCTAAAAAAAGAGGAGATACATTTCATGAATTTCCACAACATTTCATCCAATCCATGTTAGTTTTTTCTCGATTTCATTTCAAAAAAAATTTTTTGGTACTTTTGTCACATGATTTCATTTTCTTTGATGCAAGTCTAATGAAAAATATTTAATATGAATAAAAAAAACTTTCTTTTAATCAAATGCAATTAATTGTTGATGAAAATATTTACATATATTTGGCTCCAAATTGTGCATATATATATAACATTCCTCTTACGTCATAAGAATGTGTGGATGCTTATTTTATTAAAATGTAACATGTACATAAACATGAAAAAAAAGTCTTTAAATATTCCAATTTTATGAGACCGGTTACTTCAGAAAAAAAAGGATTGAAATATATGAATTTTTGTTATAAGAAAATATTTTCGGCTAAGTTTTTTTCTTAAAACTTTACCTGGTTTGCTCGTAAGCCGTACGGGCTATTGAAAGCCGGCCACAGCCCGTTTGCCCGTACGCTGTACGAGCATTGATATTTTCTTTTTCTTGTCTTTGATTTTCATATATTTTTCATTCGTATAGTGATATTATTAGGGCTAGTAGGTTTGAGATATGCTATTGTTCATGGTATTGAAATACTTCTCATCCGGGGTTTTCTTTGTGGGGAAGGCGGGAATTTTTCATTGAAATCAGGAATTTAGATTCTAGAAAATATGCGATAAAAAAAAAAGAACAGGGATTGGAAAGGCAATGTGCAATTTGTTGCTTGAGAAGAATTGAAAATGTGGAAAGACAATCCAAAATCGATTATATGTTCTCTGTCCCCATTGCAATGTAAGACTTAGTATTACATCATGCTTCAAAAAATTGTGCATGCATATGTATATATATATATATATATACACACACACATACAAAATCCTCAACCATTTGAAAAAGAGGTACGAGCATTTTTTTTTTGGTTTCCTAATTATACTGTAAAATCAGTATGAGAACTTTAAAATTGAAAATTAAAACATAATTCTTACAATTTCGCGTTTTGTTAAGTATTACGCTAAGTTATCTGCAATAAAAAATGTTATTTTTTTGGATCATTTTGGGCAAAAATATTGACCGCTTAAAGCAGGGGTGTCCAATCTTTTTGGGAAGAGTGCCACTTCCAGATCAAAAATAATTATCGTGCCACTTCTAACTTTTCGAAAAAAAAATGAAAAGGTGAAAAAATTTTACTTATAAACTAAGGATGTAATTTTTACGCATAGAGCTCATTTTTAATATAAGTCTAAGTAGTGGAAATTTAAAAATTATGCAATAAACGAGACCAAAGCACAAACTTAGATTTTGTTGTTCATCTGTTCTGTTAATTTTGAACGATATTTTGATTTTGTTATGTTCATAATGCAAAACATTTGTTCACAAACATATGTTGATTCAAATCTACAACAATATCTGACAGCCAAATCGTGTAAAATTGAAAAAAATTATTTGTTAGTTCAAATTTCCAAAATTCTATATAATTCCTTATATTTGCTCTTAAGTGTAGTATGGTGATGTAGACAATAATTCGATGTGGATTTCTGATAGGTAACAATTACCATTTAATCATTTTTTTATCATCTTGAAAATCATCCAACCTAGCTCTGAAAGAATCCTGGAAAAATGGATATTAAATTTTTAAATCTATCGCAGCTCGGAGAGTTATTAGTTTTGTTAAATTGTTCTTGCATTTATATGAAATGTGTTAATTTTTCCCCTCCAAAATCAAGACAAAAAAAAGCAAAAGTTTGTCCTCAAACGAAGGTATATGACCAAATAGGGTGGGAAAAATACAAATTTTCTATATTACATTAAATTTAAATTATTTTAATGTCCCATAATCTCGGTAAGAAAAGCTAAATCACATAGCCAATTTTCATTGTAGAATAACTAGTAATCACTGGGTAGCTCAATGCTTGTTTCCGGATGTTTTAAAATACGCTCCCTCAAATTTCTAATTCTCGCGAGTTAAAGAGCTTTGGAAAGCCAACTCGCACAACAATGCAGGTGCATTCTCTACACGTTAAACTTCTACTGTAATTAGTTTAAGTGTATCTAAAATAAATCTTGAGGGTTGTTTTAGTCTGACACAACCATATTTTAATACAATTGTAAAAAAAAATTGTTATTTATTGTACTTCCGAATTTTTCAATAAGTCTTCGTGTGTCACTGAAACAACTCCATGGTGCCACATTGCGGTACCCGGGAGTTGGCCACCCCTAACTTAAAAGGTTAAATAAAAAAAGATGAAAAAATTGAAAGGTATGGCTCTTTTTGTATGGCATTAAATTTCCTCTTTTATCTGTTTACCTCAGCCATCAAAATGTAACATCCTAAAATTATTTCCCCCTAAATTGAACGCGTAAATATTTAGAAGGCAAAATAGTTTCATATATAGATGCAATTATCTTAAAAAAATTCTCTCTTAAATTTTGCATAATTTTATTCGCTATAATACGTGTTTTAGTTCTTGAAAATAACCGATTAAAATATTTAGGGGATTTTAATATACATCTTTAAAACTAAACTTTTAACTGGTGCTATAAAATTAAATGATGATTTATTTACGTTTTTGATACATGGGAACCAAATAACTTCATTTGTTTCATTTTGGAACTAAATTGAATTCAAATGATTATTTTTTACCTCAAAATTTGACTTTTCCATGAAGTAATGATTTGCAGTTTTGCACGGCCCTGATTTGGACAGATTTTAGTGGACTTTATTTAGATCTCATCATAATGAAGCATAAAGATATCAAATTATCAGAAATAGGGAATGCTATCACCATATTTGTTCAAAATGTATTGATTCCTCAATGAGTGAGAATAACTGTATAAGTTATAGTCAATTTTAGGTTGGTTTTCAAATTGTTTATCATCCGGAATTGTTATACCGGAATTGTTTATCATCCAAAGTAACGAAAATGTCAAGAACCAAGAAAGGGAAATATTTTTTACCATTTGAAGATGTTTATCATTCAAAATAAATAGAATTTCAAGAAGTTGCCTTGAAAGTGAAATGTGTTTACGCTGAAGATGTTTATCATCTAAAGATGGGATAAACATTCCGAAAATATTCACAGAAAAGAGCGAGTGAGTGAGTGCTTATTAAAGTCCCATTCAGAAACAACGCAAGATCAACTGGCGACAGACCTTGTAATTTTGAGCCACGGTCAAGTGACGTGGATGATACCTAAGCTGGCCACCATTCTCTAAATCTCTACACCACGCCAACTTGAAGACTTTGACTCTCAATAGATTTAGTGTGAATCAGCCCATATACGCGGCAGGTGTCCAGAGATATCGAGACTTGAACCGGCGACTTGACAACGGCAGCCACGTGATCATAAGCAGTAGGCTACTATGGCCACTTTCTATTGTATTAATAGCACATTGAAAGAATACAACGGATTACTCTGACTTAAGATATCCTAATTTTGAATCAAAACAAAACAACTAAGGTGACACCTTTGTAATACTTGTCGGTTCCTGCTTCCCTCTGATCCCAATTGTCCACCCTCGGACCCGGCTAGATGTGAGGGAAGAACTGAATAATCAGTAGACATGATTCACTCTAATTATTTTATTGTCACCAAAATATCAAGGAAGCACAATAATAATCCAATTAAGAAATTTGATCAGTTTGTAGAGCGTGAAGGTGAGACCCGTTAGCCTGAGATAATATTACGGACCCTCAACTGATTCCACGATTACTTATACGAGCTCAATATCAACTACGACGCGTACAAATAAGCTAAACTTCTACTTAAGCAAAGATCACGATACCTGTATTTTTATGAAGCTGAGTCCTCCAGCTGAGGCCTTCCATGCAATTCTTATCCGGATTTAATCACCGTCGAGTGATTCTCTGTTAGAATTCTTCAATTGATAAACTCAGAATTCCACTTAATAAATTCACGATCCTCCACTCACCAACTAACTCTCAAAACTCGTAATACAGAATTTATATAATATACTTAATTTGCATAATCACGTTTCCTTTCTTCAGTGAAAGCTGGTTGGTAAAATTATTGCCCCAGAAAAGTCCCCAATGTGTTAGTCATAGACGTGTATAGATCCGTCACACCTTCCATAAAATGCCGTGGCCAAGGTAGCCTAGTGCTCAAGGTCATGGACTCGAGGCTGGAATGTCATCAGTTCGAGTTCAGTACCGCTGAAGATCCACCGTGCAGAGGTGGCCGATACATGATAAATATGTCGAGGCTCAAATGTCTTCCTTTGGTGTGATGTGGAAGTTAGGAGAGGAGGCTGCCAGCTCAGGTCACTTGACCTAAGTTCACAATTACAAGATGCGCCACCAATAGAACTCGTGCAACTTTATAGTGCGACGTAAAAAAACACTCACTCCATAAAATGCCCGTTTTTGTTCCATTAACTGATTGATTTTCACCTTGCATTTCAAAGTTACACCAAGGTTATTGGCAAAGAACCTTGTAATTTTTTTGAACTTGGTCAAATGACGAGGATGACACCTGAGCTGGTGTCTTTCCCTACAAAATTCCACATCATATGAACGTGAGATGTTTGAGTCACGAAGGACAGAACGTGCATCAACCCTTCTTAACGGTGTCTTCAATAGCATCAGGACTCGAAACCAAAAACTCGGACTCGACTCGATATAAAAGAGAAAAACATGTTTGACATTGAAATATTTATTATTATTATTGAAAACAATTGAAATATTTTTCTGTTTACGTGTAATGCAACAAAATACCATATTAAAAAGGAAAAAGAAATTTCTTTTGAAGTTGTTGATTATATATGTATAATCAATATCGATTTCGATACTTTTTGAATAATTTATAAATTAAAAGGTTTGAAATTTAATACCAATCTATGCCATTTATTTGTCATTATTATTTAACTTCATAATACAACCAATGATTTAGTACTAAAAAGTGCATAGTATCTATTTGATTTTTGTATTTTATTTAACTTCTATAAATATTCAGGGTTTTAATTTGAAACACCCTACCTGATTTTTGATATTTAACATTATAGAGATATAAGTGAAGAGTAATATTTATTGTTAAATGTTTAAGAAAGAGAAATGATACAGTCAATGCATTCGAAGACACGCAATATACAGTCAAACCTCTGTTTAACGAAGTCACTAAATCCTGAAAAAAGTTGTTCATGTGGAAAATTCGTTAAATAAAATTCTTTTTTTAATCTACTTTAGAAACCACATAAAACAAGTTATAAATTTATAAAAACTATATATTATTAAAAAAAGTAATTATTCATATCTTTTTTGTTAATTAATATGAATTTATTTTATTTATCGTACCCATCAAAAAGAAATCTGCCAGGAGAACAAAGGGGGAAAAACATTGTCCAGAAACCACTGTATTTTCAACTTTAAAAAATAATTTTGTTTAAAATTAATTAGAATAAATTAATTTTAATAACATTTTCTAATTTCAAGCTTACAATTAATTATAAACTTACATTATTTTATCACCAGTAGTTTTAAGCATACATTGCCACATGCGTCCTTAAATTTAATTACTGATAAAATCTGATAATTTTATTTCAGTTTTTTATTTGAAAAATTAAGGCAGCTTTATATTGCTCTGGGTGAGCTAGACATCCGGTAAAACCAGTTCAAGACCATTGATGACCATAAAATATGTTAAAAGAGAGAATAGTTTGAAAAATTCAAAATTATTTTTAAGGTATACGACTGCCTTAAAATTGTAAATTTTGCTAAAAATTGGCATTTTTTAGGATTTTATTTTATAGCCCATCTTATTAGCTTTATAAAAATACCAAGTTTATTATTTTCCGCTCACTAGAACAAAAACTACAAGTGTTTTAGTAAAACCAGATGCAATTACTTTAAGCAAGATGTCATACTTTAAAACGTTTTTTTCTTGAAATGTGTTTTTTTGAAAATGCTCAAACAGAGACAGAGACTATTAAAAAAGTTTTGAAAATAGTTAACTGAAATTTTTTATGTATGTTCTGTGTAATAGTAGGAGTGTTTTAAACTTCAGATCTATCAATCACTGTTTTATTACAAATTTTACAATCCCTTATGGGAATATAATCACTGCTATTTTAAGCAATTTCATATAATAACTAAGATAAAGTGCTCTAGTTTTTTTGTAAAAATTAAAATATCTCTTATCCTGAAAGTCATTTCAAAAACGAATAACATAGCGTGAGTGAGTGAGAAAATATTAACGTCGCACTGATTAGCAACACGAGGGCTTTTGGCGACGGTCCGCGTAATTTTGAACCATGGTCAAGTGACGCGGACGACACCTGAGCTGGCACCCCCCTCTCCTAACTACCACACCAGCGGGAGGACGTTTGAGCTCTCGACAGATTTAACGTGCATCGCTCCCCTACACGGCGGATCTTTAGTGGTACTAGGATCGAACCCATGACATGCTAGCCATGATCCGATGCCTAGACCACTCGGCCACCGCGGCCCGAATAACATAGCAACACATCAGAATTGAAAAATTGTTCATAAACTTTTGGTACAGAATGGGCCCTGTTTTTGTAATTTTTTGTAAAATTTTACCCACATTTTCTATTTTAGTAATAATAATTTCTTTTTCTCTTCTTAATTATAGCATGTTTTTCTTAAAATGTACTAAACAAATCTAAAATCCACGAAAAACCTCATTTTTTAAAAAAAATAGTTGTCGCAATTAGAGTCGGATACCTTAAAATAAGGAGAGAAAAAATTAAATCACAAGTGAAAAAGTTCATTAAATAGAAAATGCACTTCGCTGGATCCTGTTTTACGAAGAAAACAGTGAGGTGTTCTTTGTTCTAGGAAAAATTTCTCAAAGTGGAAAAATTCGCTAAATATAGGTTTGTTAAATGGACTTTGACTACATTTTTACTATACAGAACATTTACAAGCAATGTGAGACAATATTTTGAAACCGTACAATATTTGATTTTAGGAATTCTTGAATACTAATAACAGGAGTATATATATATATATATATATACACTAACATAAATACCCTGATTTATCAATACTCATTCAATTTTCCATACCCAAATATTTTAAACTATTTGTTAGCCTTAAGGAAGCAAAGAATCAGCGAAATTTCTGATATGAACTATATAATTGCTCATAATATTTTAAATAATTTCAATCGAAATTGCCATTTATTTTATGCACGGATTTGTGAATTTTTCAAGTATATTCAAGCATGATTGTGTTTGTACCAGAATATATGTCAGTTTACTCTAATATTTCCTATTTTAAAGCTATAATTTTCTTCCAGGATAGACATGGAAAAACATTTCACTGGAATTTTCATGTAAATGGAAAAAAGATAGACATAACTTAAAAAATTTTTAGTGCTTGCTATTCATTAAACTTTTATAATATATATATATTTGTGTTATTAGGTGTGTTGTGCATTTTGATTAATATTTTTTTGATCTAAAATAGTTAAATTGACTTTCACTTAAAAGTTGAACTACTGGTATATCAACAGAAAAATTTCTCTTACCCTAATTACTTAAGGCAATTCTACACACACCACAAGATATTATACACTATCGATGTGAAAACTATCGATTTTTCCTATTATTGTTTGTTTGGTATATTTGTTTTTGTATTTATGTGTAGAACTAAAATATTTTTGTATTTAATAAAAAATAATTTATTCTATACATAAATAATTCTACAAACTCTGCATATATTACAAACTCTACATGTATTATATAATATGCAGAGTTTGTAGAATTGTAGTACATCTGTAAACTAAAATATTTTTGTATTTAATAAAAAGTATTTTATTCACAGATATACAAATCTACAAACTCTACATATATCATAATATGTAGAGTTGAATGTTTTTAGAATTGTATATCTGTAGAATAAAATACTTAAATATCAGTGATAACTGATGTAAAGCCCATTTAAAGATTACACCGAGTTATGATTTAGGTCATAACTTTCACTTACTTCCTGAATCAACATAATTATATTCCTATCTAAAAATCTATGAGAATAAGTATCTGCATTAATAAAAATCCAACTAAAAATCTAGCGAAGAACTCCATTCAATATATCGATTTCCAAATAAGGATAGCAGAACTACATCTATTTTCCCTTCTCTCTCCCAATACTCGTTCCTAGATTTACGAAGAAATAAAAACGTGTATCCGAATCCGATTGTTTTTCAAATAAGCCTAAGCCGAACAGAAGATTGAACCGACAAAAATAATGAATCATCGCCAAGATTCTATGGCATACATGTCGTGCCAAGCATTTCGTGCCAGGCAATAAATACCTTTCGCATTTTCGAGGCCTGTTTTCCTGATCCCCCTCCCACCATCGAGCCGGTAGTGTACGTTGACAAAGCACTCTAGCTTCCTTTTCCTTTTACACTCCTCCCATTTAATCGGTCCCTCTACGCAGAATAAAAGGAGTGTATTTGCTTGAAAAGATAAGGGAAGAAACGGGGAGCGAGCTTTTGGAGAGATGGACCATCAGTGAAACTATTCCGGGACTGTTTGAGGTGAAGGGAAGAATAGCGTTAAAAAGGACTGTGCAGTCGTTACAGAGAGTGGTCTCGTTATTTGTTGCTGGGAGAGTGAATATATGCAGGATGTTTTTCGGAAAAATGTACCAGTTAGGAAGAAATACGCTGAAAATCTCTCCCTCTCTCTCTAAAATTCAACCACTTACCAGATGTTTTTGCGATTATGTTGAAAAATATTTTTAGAAAGGGTTCTTGTGTGTATATTTTGCATCTAAAAAGAGAAATTCTAAAATAAATGTATAATGATTCTCTAAACTTTAATATTTTTAAGGAATTAATTTATTTAATGCATTATTTTCAGAGATATATACAAAGTAATTTATTATACTATGGAGTAATTACTTAATTTGTTTTTGTTTTTAAAGAATGGAAATGTATAAAATGCTTTATAAAAAGTACACCAGAATTTAAAATAAAATATACTGAAAGCACCAATAATTTAAAATTTGATTTTTCCTTAAAATATATCGTATTGCAAAATCAAATATATTGGATTTATTTAGGATTTAAATTAAGCTTTAATGTGCTCACACACACCACATTTTTTGGCAATTATTTTACAAATATTTTTGAAAGCTAGTTTTTAACCATTTCATATCTACGAAAGATATAAATTATTAATAAAATAATAATAAGAAGAAGAATTAATTTCGTATACTTTTTAGTTATAGACATTTGTTGTTATGAGCCAAGTGAAAAGTATAAATAGTGGTTTTGCTTCAACTTGACCTGTAATGAAAAGGAATGCGTTGCTGGAAAAATATGCTTTGTCTTTCTAGTAGTAAAAATATCTACCATTTACAGTTTAGTGTAATCATGCTTCCTTTTAAAAATATTTGCTTTAATATGATTTGATATACATGTTTGTTGTATATTGAAATATATGTTTGCAGGAATGATTTTTAAAGTATTTTTGGTTCTCTGGATTAATTTCTTTGCATTTCACCTCCACTTGAAAACTCATATTCTTGTAAAGTATTCTTAAGCATATTTAAGAGTAACTTAAGATATTATGACTAAGTATTTGAAAAATCTTATGTAAAAATTCGCATATGTTTTTGTGCTCTTAATATCGGTATTTTTTTTTGAGACTCTAGGTAGACTCCTTGTGTGCCAACAAGTATAACACAAGGCTTACAAACGTACGTCAATCAATAGTGGTAGGAAGTTTTAAGTTCAGGGATACAAGCACAAATGGGAAATCGAAAGGTAAAAAGAAACAAGACGGGATGCAAATACAATAAACACAGTACAAAATACAACATTGCTCACATGCAAAAACGGAGACATTCAGTAATTAAAATTATACAATTGCCAAGGTTTGGAAGCACATGTGTGATCAGAATAAGATTTTCAAAATACAAATGAGTAAAAGCATGCATACACACAAATACTTAAGAACACACACACAGACATATATTATTTGGTAGGCAGAATTAAATCGAATCTATATGTATTGAGAAAAAAAGAGTTCATGAATTCAAATAGATAGAAAAACACACAAAGACAGCTTCATTACAACCACATACAAAAAGGAAAGGAAACAAGAGTTTTTATCTTTCTTTTAAAACAATCCAATCTTTTCACTCTTTTAAATACTTATCTTAATCTTCAAAGATATTAACAGTTTAATAATAGAGTCTCTGATCTCTGGATATTGGAATTCATTTAATGTCACGAACATTGAGCACCTTTTCGAAGATAACGCTGTGAATGTTATTGGAACTCCACAAAAAAGCTTTGAATTGAAGCATTTATTCAGCTGTTACAAAATTAAATTTGTTCCTCTCTAACTCAATCTTCTATTGAATACATTTGATACCCGCGTTAATGACTAATTTTGGTGACGTCTGAGAAGGAAATTTAATTCGAGAGAAATTATAAGAATAATTTCTGCAACATTAAATAACTATTATCGTTATTCTCTTATTACGGTTTTCTGTAACTTCTGATCTTAGTCATGTACAAAAGCTTATATGACAAATTTATATAATATATTTTTAAATTTGTTTTTCATACATGCAAAATACTTAAATTTTAGTATAATATTCGTTATTACCACTAAATATTTTTGAGTACATAAGTTAGTTAATAGATTAAATGCAATACTAATAGAGTCATCAAGTAATTAAAAGTTTTTTATGCAACATAATGTTTGCTCAGGAAAATTAATATTATTATGTGGTTTTTTGCATGCAAAATAAATAAATAAATCCACCCCCCCCCCATAATCAAATCGGGCAAAAATCTTAACCTTTCTGATAATGCTATAGACCTATCCTCTGCTTGTCACCCTTGGAAAATTAACAGAATTTATTATTTTTCACAAGCTCAAAACCTTTATTAGTCCGAAACAACATGGATTCCCAAAAAACTCTTTACTCTAATCAACTCCTACGTTTAACACACAGATATAATTTCTTTACAATTTCAAAAAAGGGCAAAATCAGTAGCTATTTCCTAGATTTCTAAAAAAAGCTGTTTATAGAGTGTATAGATTAAGAAACTCTAGTATAGTTGAATTGATAATAATTTTCTGTTCCCTCATTACTCACATTTCTTAAACTCTTACGCCACGAATAGATACTAGTAAGACCAAATTATATAATATTCTCTCAATCTCTCATGATATTATTTACACCCAGGGGCTAAATGGTAATGTATCGCACTTCCGCGCCACAGGTCGGGGTTCAAATCTCGAACTGGGCAAGGCTGACTCAGCCTTTCATCCCTTCAGTGGGTCAATAAATGAGTACCAAGCTTGCTTGGGAACTGAACACTGGGGGTTTTTGCGTCATACTGACCACTTTTGACCGAAACATCAGGACATGCACCCCAGTGCCTAAGGCCACGTAAACTTAGACAGGTACAATAGGCCTTGACCCTCATGGGCTGTTGCGCCACTGAGTTCAGTTCAGTTCTCATGATATTTTGGCAGTAGTTTCTTAGGGCTCCCTGTTAGATCCAATTTTATTGAACGTTTACATTAATGACCACATTACAATATTACACCATGAACATAAATATTTATGCTGACAACACAGCTGTTCATAAAAATTTCATAAAACCTTAAATCTTTCATTTATGCATTTAACAAACATTTCAAGCTGTTCGAGAAAATAAAAATTAACAGTGGAAAAGAAAAAATAGTAACCTTCTCCTCACTTTGTATAACACTAAACTTTCATGGACTCTTACTCTACAAAATATCTAGGAGATACACAAGAGAAAATTATCACTTGGAAACATCACACTACACAAAAGTATGAAAGTTCTGAAATTCAAGTAGTGAATTATATCCCTTTATTTGATGGAACTCTGTATTAACACAAGAAACAAAACGCTGTCTTTCTATTCTGCCATATTCCCAAATATCACTTATACCTGTTTAATTTGAAGACAAATATAAAATATTGGTAATATTAGTGTTAGAATACTTGAAATTGCATAAAATTCGACACTCAGAACGATAACTAAATACTATTGAAGAAACGTGTGGATATTTTTTAAAAAAAATCATACCCCTTCAAAAATTTTTTCAAAATTTTTCTTCAATTCACTTTGAAAACACTGAAAATATCAATGGTTGATCTTGAAAATTACATGGCAAACTCATCTACTGAAGAAGTTAGAATAATTTTTTTAGACTCCTAGAAACACACAATGTTTTTAATTCTTATTTACTCCTTTTTCTTATATTTTCTTTTTTTTTAAAAAAAAAATTGTTTTTTGCTGAAAACATGATCTTTGTGAATCCCTGATCACTCTCTCTTGCTCTTTCCACCTTACATATACTAACTTAGCAATTACGTTGTAGTAGCCAACAGAGGTACACTCAACCAGTCACTCACAGCCAATAGAGAATATTCCTTCACTTTCTGTCAAACGTTAAGAAAAACCAAAATCAAAACATTGTGTTCGCTGTTCACCTATCACATCTCCCTATCTAATCGGATAAATAAAATTAACAACCAATGAGAACGCACATTCTCCCCATCTACCAGAAAGTGTACACCTCCATCAAAGCCCCAAGAAGCATGAGAGTCGACCAGATCTAGCATAAAGGTTACTTCGCTATCCAAACTGTTTCTGAAAACGTGCACAATTTTACTGTACAGTTTCATTCAGTAAAAGAATATTGTGTACTTTTCTTGGTATAGAAGGTTATGTAAACTGAAGGCCATTATAACCATTTAAAAAAACTTTCCTATAACGAAATTTCTAGCTATGATATATTCTGGTATGATATAACACTTTTTGGGAATGTTATTGAACAAATCACTAATGTGATTGGTACATAAAGCACACACAGTTTATCCGAACTTTTCTTAAAGCCTTATAAAGATGCTCAAAAATAACATTTTAATATTTTGAGGTTTTTTGTTTCATGGAAAATAGGAAATTTGAATAGTGGCTTTGAATAGGAAATTTGAATAGGAAATAGTGAATTTGAGTCTTAGCTTCATCAAAGATGACGATGCGCAAGAATGCGTGTTTCAGCGTGTTAAATGCAACTGAATTTAAAAATTTTCCGTTGAGTAAATTTTAAAATTTTGGAGTGAGGTATCAACTAAAGTGTCATTCTTGTCATTTAAGATCATATTTAAAAATTAGGTCAGTAATACATAATATAAATCTAGGACTACGTTAATAAAGCAGAATTCAGGAAGTATTCCCTTAAATATAATCATTTTAAACTCTCTCTTTATGACCTGTTAGTTTATTTTTATTGTAGAGAGAAATTTTTGTAAGAATTAAACTTCACTCTCTTTTTTCCATTTCATAACTGACAATATATGCTATTTTAACAGCAAGTTTCCTTCTTTAAAATTTAAAATGTAAAATGTTTTGAAAATTTCCTTTTTTGTGTATTTCTTTTAAACTAGAATAAAAAGAAATTTGTCTACTGCGTATAATCAGCCCCATACAACTATTATATTCTTAACATCTCTTAATCTTACCTCAAAATCATAATGAACACATTTGCTTATCACATTAATTTTAAAACAAACTGATAAGAAGATAAGATAGCACATCGAAAATTTATAAGATTCAAATTTGAATTGAGAAAAATACTTCTTTTCATTTCATTTCGATTTTACACATTAACTATATGCCCTTTCTTACTTAATGTTTCCCAAACATATTTCTACGTATTCTTCTATTTTGTAGAAAACCCTTTTCACTAATCAAAATTAGGCAATAATATTTGCTTTATTACATTCTTCTCTTAATGCAAGCGTAAATATCCGAATTAATTTAAGAGATAATGTAAAAGAGAAGAATGCCGTTTAATATCCGATGGATTTTTGCAGCCTCTACCCATCCAAATAAAATTCCTCCTTATAGAAGCTATTAGCGGCTAAAAATAGAAAACAAGTGTGTCGATTCCCTACAAGACCCTAGACGCAAGATATTAGACGTTTAGTGTTAGATAACTTAGGGAATCTAGAGGGAATCGCTGGGTACTTGGATAATGCTTCGTTGGAAGTTTCATTGTGGAGTGATTAATTTCAGGAAAACTTGGAAAATGCACTTTGGATCGAAATGGCTCTATAATATTCATACTAACGTCTTCAGGGAAGAGCTTAGAGGGGGAAACTGCTGGAATTTCGTTAAGCTGTGGCAATGTGTATACACAGAAAGCCGCATTTGCCGTTTAGAATTCTTTGGTCGTCTTATCTCAATAAATATAAGAAAAGCGAGTTTGGCAATTTTCTTTTGATTCAGTATATATAAAATTAAATAGCTCTATTTCTGAGTGTTAAATAATATTTACAGTAAGAGTACTAAATATGTCGCATCCATTAATTACGGGTGTACGTGTTTTTTTAAAAAAGAATCTTGTATTATTATACCTAAAATAAATTCCCTTTCTAAAAGTTGAATTTATTTGTTTGTAATTGAAGAGGAATTTTGATGTGTGCTAAGACTTTTTTCACTTTAACATTCACTCTAAATTACAGATAATTTTCAAATAGTCCTCTTCTTGTTTCATCTTTGAACTCTTACTATATATATATATAAATATATATGTTTATCAGGGTATAATTTGTCATTCCTCGGATTTCAATAATTAATCATAGCTTCGATTAAAGAGTAAAACTCTTTAAATTTTAGTGATTACTTTTTTAGTGATAAATTTTAGTAATAAATATTACTTTAAAATGTCTATGCAATATCTAAATCACAAACTCTTGTTTTTTAAATTTTTTTTTTCATACGAATAATAAAAAGTTTACAAAAAAACAACTTATATATATATATATATATATATATATATATATATATGTATATATATATATGTAATAATCCCCATTAATTATTCTTTATAACTTTTAATTACCTTTGGTCCATCCCTTCAGGACCAATGTTTTAGTAATAAGTTAACCAGCCGTCTAATGAGAGGATTTTAAACTACATCCATCCATCCACACAGATCACGTGATTTAAGCTGCCTATAAATAGCGAGATTCCTGGAGACCAACTCCCTTTCGCTTCTGTATTTTGTCTGCGTAAACATGTAGCCGGCTGCATTGTGTTTGTGTGTGCGTATATATTGTGTCATCCCTGTAATGTCTTATGTGTTCAAGATGGATAATAAACAAGTTTATTCAATCACCGTAACCGTACTGCCTTGTCAATCTCATATAAAGAATCCATTCCAACAACATCGTCGTATTACAATAGTCACCAGGATATTTTCCTGCGTGGGAAAGAAATCACTTGCCACGCCCTGACAGGATAAAATAACCTGCTGGGAACGCGGGAAAGAAGAGGAAATATCGTCAAGTAAAATCCTAAAAGTGAAAATTCTATTAATGAAATGTGAACGAAAATGAATTGAGGCCCGAAGGGTATTCCCCTTTCGTCAAGTACGGGGAAATTCCCGTTACTTATGTGCTTAACCGTTATGTTAAAAAAAAATCAGTCTACAATTCCTCCAACAATTCTGGTTCAAATGAAAAAAATAAATAAATAAATCTTTCTAACCTTGAAGTGCGCGAGAT
This sequence comes from Trichonephila clavata, assembly GCA_019973975.1. Lineage (NCBI taxonomy): Eukaryota > Metazoa > Arthropoda > Arachnida > Araneae > Nephilidae > Trichonephila > Trichonephila clavata. The sequence continues at coordinate 47,147 of BMAO01016218.1, read as the reverse complement.
GTGTGTTTTGGTAAAATTAAAAGTTATGTGAAAGAAGAAATTTTTTTTATTATCAGTGTGTTGAAAGCCAGATTGGATTACATCTTTAGTGCTACAAGTGTATCCTTTCATATTATTGGTTTTTAATAATTTATTTTAAAATGATTTGGGAAAAGTATTGTAACTAGTATGCATAATTATTTGAAAGCAAATTTAAAGTGTTTTTTCTAACATTCTATTTTGAATGGTTTTAATTTATGATTTAGATATTTTGAAAATATTTGTTTTAAAGTCTTCCACATGAAATGGTGTAGTATGAGGTAGTGGTACCCCAATATATAGTTTCTTTATTTAAAGTCTGGTCTTACCCCCAGCATTTTTTTATTATAAGCCGGGTCTTACCCTGCAATTTTTTTATGTCTGGCTCTACCCCAGAGTTTCTTTCAATGTTATGGGTCTTACCCCCATCGTTTATTTTTATTATTATCTCCTTTCGTCCCTACCACCATTGTACTGTTGTTATGGGTTATTCTAATGTTTTTTCGATATATGTGTAACAAATTATTTTTAGTTTTCGATTGTATTTAAATTAATTGATTGGGCAGTCAACTCTACGTATATATTAGTGTGCATGTAATTATAAACTTACCATTTTAAAAACGTTTCCAGGGATCTCGGCTTTACCTTTTGAAGTTTCAGGTTAAATTTACATAATGCTATATTTTGTTTTAAAGATAAAATGCATATATTTCATAAGGATTATATTTGAATTTGATATTTAACATGAGAATTGATAACTTTACAGTGTTTTTAAGTGTTTTACTGAATCAATACCAAACATTTGATATTTTTATTTTGAAAATTTTATGTAGATACTATATATATTTGATATGTGTTTAATGTGGTTGTAAGAATTTTTGGTTAACATAAGATTTACTTTATTAGAATGATACAATTTATTTGATATGAAAAGGAACAATTTTAATGTGTATAAAATGATAGTTTTGAGAGCACTTAGGCTGATAAATTAATAAATAAATAAAAATAAAAAGCAAATGTTTACATTTAGAATTAATAAGGGTTTTGTAAGGATTGTGCATAAGGAGTACCTCAAGGGAATACACCTTTGATTGTCAATATACTATTGCCTCCAAACTTATACCTTTGTCATCATAAAAGTAATACACAAAAAAAAGTTATAAATAGTTTTAAAAAAAATCTCTTTGATCGACTTGCAATTTCCAGTCTTCGGATATTTGTTTCTGAAGTTATTGTGCAGCGTATACACGATAAGAAGTAAAACTTGTCTCAAAGATTGTGCAAGGTGTGGGTCTTCCTAATTTGCTTCTTTTCACCCTCAGTGCTCAATTTCATATAAATTTTTAAGAAATTATTTTTTGTATTTTAAGAATTAATATTTTTGAATTCATAGCCAATATTAAAAATGTGGTGGATGGTTGTTTCAAAATTTTTACACAATTTATACTTCGGCAAATTCTCGAATACTTTTTATGTTAATGTTGAAGTGAAGGGAAAATTTTTTTAAATAATGATAATTTAAAAATTTAATTTTGTACTTAATATCTCTGTATGATACGGGTGGGGACCAAGGGCCCTGGTGCACACACGCGTCTTGAGGAGGGGGGGGGAATGTAATAATCCCCATTAATTATTCTTAATAACTTTTAATTACCTTTGGTCCATCCCTTCAGGACCAACGTTTTAGTAATAAGTTAACCAGCCGTCTAACGAGAGGATTTTAAACTACATCCATCCACCCACACAAATCACGTGATTTAAGCTGCCTATAAATAGCGAGATTCCTGGAGACCAACTCCCTTTCCCTTCTGTATTTTGTCTGCGTAAACAAGTAGCCGGCTGCATTGTGTTTGTGTGTGCGTATATATTGTGTCATCCCTGTAATGTCTTATGTGTTCAAGATGGATAATAAACAAGTTTATTCAATCACCGTACTGCCTTATCAATCTCATATAAAGAATCCATTCCAACAACATCGTCGTATTATATATATATATATATATATCTTGTTCAAATTTTTCAATCGTGCGTTTATAAAATATTCTCTATTTATCCATTCAAGCACATATATATATTTTTAAACTTGTAGTGGATGACACTTGATGTTAATACAGTTTTTCAAACATTAATTCATTAATTAAATTAAAAAATAAATAAATAATAACAAACAAAAATAATAGACAGTAGCATATATAGAAAGGAAAATCTTTCATTGTGGCCCTGTAGCGCAATGGATAGCGCGTTGAACTTTTAAACCAAAGGTTAAGGGTTCGAATACCACCTGTTTTTTTTACTATACATCTTTATTAGAATAATTAAATTTAATGAATGAATAAAAGTAACAAACAAAAAAAATAGTCCAACACCATATACAGAAAGGAAAATGGAAAACTGCAAGTAAAATCGCTTTCTATTTTGTCACTTAATATTGTGATTTTATCACATGTATATACATATTTATATAGATTGTAACTTTTTTATAAAAAGTAAATAAAATATAATTTTTATTTGTTGACCTAAGTGAAACTGACTTAAAAAGTTTTTTTTTAGATTACTTGTTATAGGATCATTTCTCAAGTTAATCTAGTGTTCATATATTCGACATGCCTAACTTGATCATTTAACGGAAACTGATATCTATGTGTTGAACACTTGATACTTAAATATATCATATTATATAGGACACATTTATAAATATATCATCTATGATTTGAGAGAACTGCTGAATCCATTTTTCACTAAGGGTAGAAGATGCCAACTTTTTTGCTTAGCTGTAGTTCAATATATTATTACAAGTTCATTTTCAATTGTTTGTTGTCATATACTTCAAGAAATTTATAGCAATGTTGCATGATATATCTAGAGAAAAGTTTTGCTAAATTACAGTTGTAATTGAGTTGTTAATACTTAAATGATATAAGAATGCTTAAGTGTTAGTTAAGAGCTGTAAATGTGCTTTTATTCTAAATGACGTACTCTGTGTATAATTTTAACTTTGTGTGATATTACTCATTTCTTAAAATTACACACGAATATAATATATAGATGAATGTAAGTCTACTTATTTATATACTAGTTCGCATATGTTGGCCGATTTACGAAAGAATTATATTTAAATTTTTTATAAATTTTCACATTTAATTAGAAAAAGTAAACTAAATCAATAAATTTCAATTTCGTGTTTTTAAAGACCCTTTCAAATATAAATTTTTGATTTGCTCGCAAAATCAGCAACTTTTTAATTTTTAGATCATTGTTTTTCAAACAATAAATAAAAATTCCACTATAAATTAAACAATTTAATCAAATATGAGAGAAATAATAAAAAGAAAAAAAATGCCAAAACTAACATTCAAAATATTTGGTGATTTTCTACTATTGCTATTGTTCACACAAAAATGATTCTTTAATTTTTTTATGGAACGATGTCTTAGCTCTCAATATAAAAAAAAAAAAAATTTAAAATAATACTGATAACTAATACATCTTGGAGAATTTTAAACAGTTTCATCGCGGGAATCTCTGCAACCTCAGCACGGACTCTATATGGATTTCACGGATATTTAGATCTTATTCACTTCAAAGAATTTATCTATAAACTTTGATTAACAGGTGTTCAGTCACATGTAAGTGCGGTGAATTCAGATACTTACCGGAGCGTTAAGGATGGCAAAAATTAAAGCAATTAAATCGAGACTCGTTCTTTGTTCGTAAATGAGAAGGCGTTCACCTTTAAATTACTTTAACTGGCGTTCATTAAATTTGTAAACTGAGTTTTATTAGTTAACTGAACCAATAATAACAACGTTAAATTGAGCATTAAATATAGGAATTTTCAATCCAATTTATTGATACGTATTTTAATTGTATACTATAAATTAAGAAATCGAATGGTTTGATTCAATTATGTGGCTTAAGGTATTCGCAACCATGATTTTGCAAAAGCGTACAAATGAATATTTTTTTAATATTTAGTGTCACACTAAGATTAGAATACATGTATAATTTTTTTAAAGATTATTACAATAAAAATTATTTAAAGGCAATATTTTGGCAAAAAACGAACATAGAATTACCTATTTTCAAAACATTCTCCTTTTATTGAAAATACTTCCATAATAATTAAATTTTGCCTATATATATCTCAGACCTCTGTACAGAGCCTGAACTAGGATTCTTGAAACATATTTTTAGAAGTTGAATTATCCATATTTTAATACATCAAAGAGAAGAAATTTTAACAGAAAAAAAATCATAATTAATTTAGAGTTGGTTGTAATTCTGAAAATATTGAGAAAGTGTTTCAAAAATCCTAGTTCAGGCTCTTTAGTGAAATCCTAGTTATATATAAGCAGAATACTATTATTATAAAAGCATTTTTCACATAAAAGGAGAATGTTTTGAAAATAGGTAATTCTAAGTTAATTTTTTGCCAAAATATTGCATTTAAATAATTTTTGATCGTGATAATATTCTTAAAAAAATTTAATGAGAGTTACTGAATATTAAATAAAAAAATATTCATTTGTACGCTTTTGCAAAATCACAGTTCCAAATGAAGTCGGATATTTTAAATTTGAAAAGCTCAAATTAAAAAAAAAGCTCTTGAAATGAATGCATTTTATATTGTGATGATAGATCATTAAATTTCATATGATATATAATATATGATTTTACTATTTTTATATAATTAAACTTTAATGTATCACATTTAAATTTACAAATATTTATATTGCATATGCCATATTTTTAGAAAAACTATCTACGATTATATGTCCAGAGAAATAAATTATTTTTAAAACAGCATAAAATCGAGACTCTTATATCGTGATATATCCACCTTGAGCTAACGCTTATCTTCAAAGAAATAAACAGTTCATTTTTCAGTAAAAAAAATTCTTAACTGAATTTAGAAGCTTGAAATATTTTTAAAAGGGCATTTTCTAGTTTAAGAAATTAACAGCTAATCAAAATAAAATTCATATATTTTTTTATTTGCCATGTTTTTGACGAATATTTAATAATCACGCTAATAATTCAATTTTATGAAGTAAGGTAATTGATCAAATAAAAAAAAACTTAATCAAGAAAAAGAAATTTGTGCAAAAATAAATCAACATTGGAAATCAGAAACTTACCAAAAAACCTACACCGTTCGCATTATACTTCTATTCGAATGAATTATATTATTAAGTTACAATCAAAGCTAATTGCGAGCAAGGAGAGAGTAAAAGTAAAATTAACTAATTCTACAAAGAAATACGAGGGTTATTAGCAACGCATCTAGTAACTTTGAGGCTCGGTCAAATGACGAGGACGCTACTGCAGCTGGTACCTTCTATCCAAACTATCTTACCACGCCAATGGGAGTACTTTGAGCTCGATAGGTTTGACGTTCTTCATTCCCCTCAACATGGACAGTTTTCAGTGCTCCAGGATTCAAACCCACGATGCGCCAGCTATTGGGCCACATCAAGATTAACTACATAAATTATATAAATTAGTATATTATCAAGTATTTTTTTGTAAACACAAAATTGAAAATGTATTTCATCTTACTCAGGTCTTATATGATTTCTTTGGAGTGCATCCTAAAACAACTTTAATAACATTAAATCTTTTAATCTCTCTCTTTATGTGACTTTCTACTCTATTCTCTAGAAATCTATTGACTATTGTTCTTTTACGATTTACGCAAACATTTTTAATTTAAGGATTTTCAATATTTTTTTGGTTGCGTCCTATATGTGTATACTATGTAAAACAGATTTTGTGCTCACAATTTCATTAAAATCTAGCCATTTAATTTTTTAAGGAAAAAGCTTTAAATTTTGAAGTGATTTTAAAATGGTACTCCTTCTACAAAAATTTACTTACACGCATAGAATCTGATTTACAAGTATGTCAAACTATGTATAATTAAAGTTGGTATGGGGTTTGCGATAGCATGATTGGTATTTGTACATCACTTCTTTTTATGAATGCTTATTGAAAATTCCTTAAAAAATGTACAAATTCTAAGATCAATTATTTTTTAAAAAATAAGTATTGCTTTGATTCAAAAATGCATACCAACTTTTGTTCCATGTACTATTAGCAATAGGTAAAAAAAATTCAATGCATTAGGCACAATAGAAAAAAAGCCTTAGCATTTTAAATGAAGACAAACTAGTTACTTTATCTTTCTCAGATAAGTCAATTTAAAGTTTTAATTTGCCATTTTGTTTGAATAAAAGCGAACGTGAGAGCTATCTTAATTCTGCGTTTTTTAAGTTTAGAGTTTTAAAATTTTGTGAGGCTATAGAAAAGTATATAAAGAATAATTTAGGCTAAAAAAATTAAATTTGATTTTTTCACCGATTTTTGTCAATTGAATCGTACTGTGTCCCCTTAAGATATTTAATTGTAAATGAATAATAAAATATTTAAGAAAAAGAGAAAGTGGTAATTTATGTATATATTCAAATATTCCCGAGAATAATATTAATATTAGAAAATATATTTATGAATTACTCTACTATATTTCCATATCATATCAGATTAATGCATTTTAATGAGAATAATTGGAATTATAATACATTTCATGACTAATGATGGGTGAATGAGATGTTAAATCAAGTACTTAAATAGAAGAAATTAATGCACAGTAATTTTTTGCTTTTTTTCATTTGATAAATAGAGAAGAATTTAGATTCAGACTAGTTTAAACTGTATATGTGTATGTAATAATTCACGTTAATTTCGTCTTTGAAGTTTTTTAATTTACAATGGTCCTGAACCTCCAAGATTTCACGTAAAAAAGTAATTGTTAACTTTTCGCATGGCGGGATATAATTGTAACTTTTTCTCTTCGAAATTAAAAGTTCAGTGTATTTAAATTAAGAATTACGTAATGAACATCATCCGATTATTAGGACCAATCAGAAGAGACGTCTACAGAAGTCATGTGAGATTTTGAACTTCCGGACAACGTTTTGTATAAAAACCGAAATTCTCTGGAAAATTCCCGCCACGTTTTGTTATTGTCACAATGTTACGACAATGCCTTCTGCTGCTTAGATGTGATATGCGTGTGTCGTTTAAGTGTCCAAATGTAAAATAAAAATGGAGTATTCGTCAACAAGAATTTGCTTCATTAATATACATCTCTTACACCCATCACCTAATAATGGAATTTAATAGTATATAAAGCCTTCCACTTACGACTACTACTGCACACGTATATATACACACACATGTGTTATTTTTTTAATCTAATAATTATTTTAAAAAAAACGATGTAGAAATTTCATAACCCTTGCATAACATACAATGTTGAAATAAAAAAGTAATTTTTAATAAAGTTTTAAAAAACCTGGGTTGTTGTATATTGAGATATATATAAATGCTCTCAAAAATAAAATTAAAAAGCAACTGGATAGCGCTTAGGAACAACATTTTAAGATATTAGATTTAACTTCACTATTTCCTTTTTCTTTAAATACTTAAGTTGAAACATTGGAGGAGCTATAAATAGAGAGGAAATACTTTCTTTTTGCTATTTAAATTTCGGAATTTATCAAGGTTTTCCGTTTTGAAGGTTTTCTTTTAGAAAAAATTTCCTATTTTTTAAGTTATTTTCTCAAACGCCTCATCTTCAAGCTCATGCCCATATACGTAAAATGAAAAGAAACTTTCTAAAATGAAATTATTACTGGGAAGGTAGAGACTATCTCGTTTTGCCAGCAACTGTTTTTGTTATCTTTTCAATGACATATTCTCCGTCAATGGTATTAAAATTGGAGAACACTATTAAATGTTCGAAAAAGAATGTTTCGGTAAAGAACGAATACACAAAAGAATTTCAATCTCACGGAAATCTGTAATGATCATTTCCGAATATTTTTTTCTCCTTCTTGTTGCTGGGAGGAAAGAATTCGGCATCGGCAAAATAATTGCACTGTTGGATTCGTTTTGATTAAATATAAAAGGCTGATGCATTCCTAGAAAATGACAGCGGTTAAATGTTGAAGAAAACCTTATCTATGTTTTGTGTAATTGTTGATCGACTTAATACTAGGAACTCATGCCGATATAACGAATTCCTTTTTTCCATCTTTTATTTTGTTGATTAGACTGTCACTAATACACAAGAGCAGTTTAAACAAGTTTCAGAAAATTTCATTCTTACTCTCTATCCATTGACACAGGATATATAATTTTCTTTAAAAAGGTACCCTTAACTGTGCGTTTTATGTATTAAGGTATCCGACTGATTGCGACAACTTTAAAAAAAAATGAAGATATGTGGATATTTTTTGTCGTTTTTAGATTTTTTTTAGTACATTTAAAGAAAAATATGCTAAAATTAAGAGGTAAAAAATAAATTATTATAACTAAAATAGGAAAAAATGGGTAAAAATTGACAAAAAATAACATAAACGCGGTCCAAAGGTTTATGAACAAATTTTCAATTTTTGAATTCTGATGTGTTGCTATGTTATTCATTGGCGAAATGCCCTTCAAGATAAGAGATATTTTAATTTTTACAAAAACTAAAGCACTTTATCTCAGTTACTATATGAAATTGCTTAAAAAAACAGTGACTATATTCACATAAGGGACTGTAAATTTTGCAATAAAACAGTGATTGATAAATCTGAAGGTTAAAACACTTCTACTATTATACAGAACAAACACACAAAATTTAAGTTAATTATTTTCAAAACTTTTTTAGCAATCGCTGACCCCGTTTGATTATTTTCAAAAAATCACATTTCGAGTAAAATGCGTTTTAAAGTATGACATCTTGCTTAAAGTAATGGCATTTGTTTTTACTAAAACACTTGTAATTTTTGTTCTAGTGAACGGGAAATGATAAACTTGGTATTTTTATAAAGCTAATAAGATGGCCTATAAAATAAAATCATAAAACAATTTGTCAATTTTTGGCAAAATTCACAATTTTAGGGTAGCCGGATACCTGAAAGGGACACAATATGATTCAATTGACAAAAATCAGTCAGAAAAATCAAATATAATTTTTTTAGCCAAATTATGCTTTATATACTTTTTTATAATCTAGCAAATTTTGAAAGCTCTAAGTTAAAAAAAAGCAGAATTATATATATATATATATATATATATATATATATATATATGATAACTATAACGTTTTCTTTTAATCACATCCCAATGGCAAATCCAAACTTTAAGCTGACTTATCTCAGAATGATAAAATAACTAGTTTGTCTTCATTTAAAATGCTATAACTTCTTTCCTATTGTGCCAAATATTTTAGTATTTTTTTAACTATTGATAATAGTACACATGTAACAAAATGTGGTATGCGTTTTTGAATCAAATCAATATTATTTCTTAAAAATAACTGAATTTAGAATTTATTACATTTCTTAAAGAATTTTCAATAAACATTCATAAAAAGAAATATTATACAAATACCAATCTTGTTATCACAAAGCCAAAATCAAAATTTTTTATGCATAGTTTGACGTACTTGTAAATAAAATTTCATGTACGTCAATTTGTGCAAAAGGAGTTTCATCTTAAAATCACTTCATACATATAAAAGTTTTTTCCTTAAAAAATTAAATGTTTACCTTTTTATGAAGTTTCGAGCACAAAATCTGTTTTACATAATACATTCACATAGGAGGCAACGAAAAACATCTTGAAAATCATTACATAAAAAAAAAAATTTGTAAATCCTATCATGTCCCCATGAAACACACACATGGTTAAGTATTTCTCTTTTACAAAGTGTATTTATTCAAAAGTGTAATTTTAAGTAGGATTACAATTATTCTCTTCTATTCTTTAAATGCCAACAGTAACAAGCTTTGTCGTTCAAAAATGCACTTGTATCTCCACAAATTGAAATTTTTACGTATTACAATACCTAAGAAATTGTTCAGAAACCGCCCAAATTTTGCACAGTAAGTACAACTTGCAACATCAATTATTTAATACTTTTAACAACATAGACACCTTATTACAGCATAATTTCTTGCAATAGGCATGGATTTAAATTCAGAAATTTTTTAAATAAATTAGCCCATTAAAAAGATAGAAATCAACATTTGTAAATATTTGTGACTAACAGTTGTGATATTCTATCCAGCAACTTAATATCAACTCATCCTCAAACGGGGAAGAGCATAAGTTAAATTTTTATAAATCAATCTCTAAAGCACAAACAGCATCATGTGAATTATTGTTAATGAACTTTGTAACTTTAAATCATTGGTAGATGACACGGACATTTTGAAACAGTATCTCACTATTAACTCTTCCACTCCTAAGCTTCTTGAAGATTTTGAGGACCAATTATATTGGATGTGAAGTAGCACTAATTATTTCGCATGATGATTTTGGGTAGCATTGCGACTCAAATTAGAGCTCTTAGTCACGAAATTGTTAATTTGTCCAAAGACTATCATGTTTCTGTTTATCGAAAGGAAATGTTATTCAACTAATTGGTATATGTGTGGTAAAGAAAAACGAATCACTGGATATGTGTTCAGTGGCAATAAACATCGTAATTAGTAACCGCTGAACATTACAAGAGAGCAGCTGGATCAAGTGCAATTCAAATTAAAAGCAGGTAAGTTAGATCACACACAAAGAGGCTTCGTATTTATTTAATACCGTTAATAATACATAAAGTTTTGAAAACACTCGCAAAATATCTATTTTAATATACCGTATAATTCAGGAGTATAAGCGCACCTATACTTTCAAGCTGCACTTTTTTAGCTTTAGGTATATATTCGTTCCTCGTATAACACGGTACTCGTAAAGAACGGTTTCGGTGTTACTCGGTACAAACTTGAAATAATTTTTAATTGAGTTGAATGAAAATTTTTGTTGTTGAAAAAGACCATTCAGTAGTACGTATTGGAGAATTTAAAAGCGAATTACAAACTTCTTTGACTCATTATAGAGAAATTCTGAAAGAATTACAAGATCAAAACAGTCAATTAACTGCAACTACGTCAGATAATTTTTGTAATGATTGAGGAATAACTACTAAAGAAAATTTTTTTTTTCTTTCAACTTTGGCGGAAAAAATGGATTAGCTGTAATTTCTGATGTGAGTGATGATGAAAATTGATTTTGTAATCCTTATAAGCCATTTATATTTATTTTATAATAATAATAATTATTATTGTTTGAACATACTCGTATTTTGTTATATTTTTAGTTTTTGTATTTCATATTTCTTGTTTTTGATTAAAAACTTGAAACTTCTTCATTCGTATGTTTTACTGGAATGAAATTTCCTATCTTAAAGTTTTACACCTTCAAACTTGATTTTGGTATAACACAGTACACATTGGCTTGATTTATATTATTTCAAAGTTTCGTATAACACTGTTTTTCGATGCAACACAGAACATATTACCTTAATTTATATTATGTGCATACATAATTAATTTAATAAATAAATAAAGTAGCAATTGAAATAAATAGACAAAAAAGTCTCGTATAACATGATTTCGATATAGCAAGGTACGAATTAACCATGCTATACGAGGGACGCCTGTATTCCATCTTTAACGCGCACCTTTTTTATACGAAGAAACCTGAATTGTGCATGTGAACGCTCTTATGTCTTGAAGTCTAGAAATAGTAAGTGGAAAGTAAGGGTACTGAATGAAATTAAACTTGATAATTCAAAAGTTGTTTAAAAAATGCAACATATTTAACAATCTAGAGGGAACGGAAGATGATTAATTATTTATGGATCAGGGTTACAGTTATAGTGAAGATAAAATAGAATTCGCACCTGAATATATACAAGACACGAATATGACGAATTGTTCATATAATCCAATAATAAAAGTTCATTTTGGTATACAATTACTTTGAAATAATCAGTACATTGAGAATTGCTTAGAAATCTAATTTTTGTAATGCTCTTCTTTTCTTTATTTTTATAAAGGTATCATTTTTATATCAATATACAGCGCCCTTAAATTTTAATCTTTTTTTTTGTGTTGACTGAGAGTTATTTTTATGTCACACTATATAAAGCTGCTCGAGAGCTATTGGCAACGGACCTCGTAGTTTTGAGCCATGGTCAAGTGATAAGGATGGCACCCCTCTCTGAACTTCCACACCCAGCTAACCTGAGGATTTTCGAGCCACTACATATTTAACATGCATCAGCCCCCTCTACATGGTGGGTCTTCAGCGGTACTAGGCTCGAACTTATGATCCTCCAGCCAGGAGTCCATTAGCCTCGTACTTTTTCTCGCTTTAAATTTATGTCTGAAAAAAAATTAAAATATCTAATTTTAACTATTAAGATTATTTAATCCTTGATTCTAACGAACGATAATGGAATATTTAGGTTTTAAAAAGTAAGAAGTAATTAATATTGTATTAGTTCAACATTTTAAAGCAAACTTTGATCATGAATTATTAAAATATTGTAAGTATTATTAATATCCCCCCCCCCTTTAAAAATCACGTAAATGTTTTCCCGCAGTATGGGTCAATAAAGTGGAATACAGTAGTGGATTGGTATTCAAACTGTGTTCCACGGAACCCTGGGGTTCCACAAAACATTGCCAAGGGTTTCACGAGTCAAAATAAAAATTCTAGAAGAAAACTATAAATATATTTTCAAAATAGATTAACGTTCTCTATGGAATTTGTGTGTGACCACAAGTATCTAAATCCTTGTTCTTCCAAATGCGGGTCCCACGTTCCAAGGTGGGAGGCTTGAAAAGTAAGTTAGACCCCAAGCAACCTTTTTTAATTAATTTCCTGTAACTTTTATTATAATAAAATAAAATAATATTAAAGCATTTTTTATATGTATTTACTACCTAGATTGGTAATATTCGATCATTTATAATCCTGGGGTTCTACAAAATAATTTTATATTTATTAGTGCAATTTTTTGGAAAACTAACAGGAATGTAATGTAATGAATCAGATTAAAAAATATACAGTAAATCCCTTTTTTTTACAAATAAAAAAACGATTATAAGAGAGCATTTTCAAAAAAAAAAGAAAGAAAGAAAAAACACATTTAACACCTGTAAAATAATATTTCGCAGAGAAGAAAACCAAGAATGAATGGACAAATGAGAAAGCTTACCAATGAAGGAAAGGGAACAACTTATCGACATATCCACAGATTCAAAACGTAACATCTAAATTTAAGCAGGAGCAATTTTTAAATTTTAAGATGACGCAAAATGCACAGAAGGTCCTCACACAATTATAAACATTTTAATGCCTTTCTAGAAAATGTACGTAAGTTGAAAATATTTCTCAATCTATGTTACAACAGAACAAAAATATAGAAAAAAATTAACGCAAAACATGAGGTGCGGCTGCAGATAGCTTTAATAGACTTCTACAGTTTATGTAAAAAAAATGCAAAAACATAAACAGTTACTAAATATAATGCAAAGGTAAATATCACCAGAAGCATGAATTAATTCTATCACTGAGTAAATTATATTAATATGATATTAAAAAAATTTAATAAAGAATACAGTTCTTTTCTTAAGGTATCCGAACACGTTCGGAGTACTTTTGAACAAAATAGCATTCTAAAACATTATAAATGCTCCTTTAGGACTCAACACTAATAAATATTACTATTTGACTATCAAAATTTAAAATAAATTACCTGAATTTTACAAAAATCACAATTATAAGTGAAATTTTAGCAATATTTTTGAAAAACTTCAAAGCAGTTATATATATATATATATAGAGAGAGAGAAAAAAGTAATAAAAACATATATTTGTAAAAGTATTACTAAAACAAATTAGATGCATTTATCTAGAAAATGTACTAAAATTTTAATTTTTTTATTGAAATTTGAAAATTTTAGAGCTGATTGAGAAAACATTATAAGAAATGTTACATTTTTTACGAGACCATTATTTAAATAACAAGCCATAACTCAAAAAGTATTCATACAATAAGAAATATTTTAGTACATTCTCTAGAGAACGTACATATCAGATTCAAAATTTTTTATAGAAATACATAAATAATATTTTGAGTTATCAGACTCGCCATGATAGATTTTGAGCAATTTAAATGTCCACTTCTGGTAGATCAAAAACCCAATTTATAAATTTATAAAATTGATTGTAACTTGGCCTCTAGGTAGTGTAGAAACAAAACAAAGTATGTTTCGTAAAGTCAAAAGATAGCTCTATTCAATAAAACAAAAAAACAAAAATATCTGTCATGACTGAATTTGGTCATTTTCAGCGTGTTATGAAATATTGTTGTACTTTAAATATTAAGATATATTCTTCTAAGGGGCTTTTTTGATGAAGTTCCCCGGTAACATTCATCAGTTTAAAGGGTTACAAGAGTTAACAAAGTTTGCAGTAGTGCTATATTTTACAAGGATTTTTCGATATAACTCCCCTGGATCTTCAATAAAAATTAATCAGACAAGGAAACGACCCTTAGTGTGAATCTCCTCTTGTCGACAAGGACAAAATATAGCAATTTTAAACATTCCAAGCCTCAAAAACTAAACAAAATGCTAATGAATTCCGGGAATTCTAAGCCCATTTTCGCTTACCCATTGATAGGTTTTAATTTAAAAATTCTTCTCTTGCAAATAAGAAAAAAATAAACATTTGGAAGTGTGAGTGAGAAAAGTAATTGAAACGCACACATCAATTAATTTAGTTCAGTGATTCCTAATTAGACGTTTTCAGCTTTCCATCAAAAGGTAATTGTTCGGAATTAACCAAAGGTACTTTAAACGGTAACAATTTATAAGGTACATGCAGGATTCTATTTTTAAATTGAAAATGCATGTTTAGAGCAATTAATTTTGGCTGGCTGAAATGTGTCACTTTTAATTACTGATTGAAAAAGATCTCCTCCTCTAAAAGCGTATTTACAGAGTTCCAGTTCTAATTATTGTACTCTTTTCATCAATTAAAACTGATTTAATTGCATAACAACGCTACGCTACACGGTATTTCCAATTACAACTGGAGTTCCTAATACTCTAAGAGAAATTATATTATTATGTAATAATATCACGGGAACAGAAGGATTGTAAACTACTTGGAAAAAGTGCACTCGAGGAATTTAATTGAAATCAAATAGAAATGAGAGGATAGTGTTTAAACTCATAGAATTCCAAAATATTCTTCAGAAGCGTTGCAAAGTATCAATTAAGAGAAATAACAAAATAAACAAATAATGTTTTTAAAGATATATTTAGAATGCAGATGAGGGGTATTTTCTCTTGGTTCTGTTTTGAAAAACCCACACACCAAACGGATGATTCAAATATCATGATAATGCGTTTTGTGTTGCATAAAGAAAATCAATTGTAAGCAAACAATGGAGAAAAACAATGTGATATGTTGAAAACCGTAAACAATGAAAATATGAGTTTTCCAAATTTTTATTATTCGAGATTTTAATTAAAACTAAAGTAAACAGTCCTGAATAATTCAATTTTGTTTCAGTTTTCAATACGTTTTATTTTTGCTTGCTACTGGGGAAAGAAATATGTATTCATAACACTGCTTTTAGCTGAACAATAGATAACGTGATATTTTGTACTACATTTTTTAAAATTTTGAATGCAATAAATAAATAAAAATTGGCAATAGCTTTAGGTTTATTCATTTAAAACTTTTTTGATCTCTAATAAATTCAACAAAATCTGAAATTTCAGCAAGAAAATTTAACTATTAATGATTCCAAAAAAAAAAAAAAAAAAAGGAATGAAAATATTTTAAATTTTTCTTATGATATTTTCTTAGTGTGATTGATTCATGCCAATAAAAATTGGCAAGAGCTTGAGATTTATTCATTTAAAACTTTTTAATCTCTAATAAATTCAACAAAATCTGAAATTTCAGCAAGAAAATTTGACTATTAATGATTCCAAAAAAAAAAAAAAAAATGAATGAAAATATTTTAAATTTTTCTTATGATATTTTCTTAATGTGATTGATTCATATCAAACTATTTAAAATCTTTACTTTATTCATTTTTATTTTGATGACAGTGAGTGTAGTGCAATAATTGAGTTAAATGCATTATTTTCCCAATTTATATGATAGGAAAAAGCATATATTAAGTTCTCGAAAACTTTACCCATAGTGAAAATTGATCAATGTCATGCAAAAGTGATACGGTTATTCGAAATGCAAATATATTCATGTTGAAGTTATTCAGTGCACATAAGAATGATTGAGCGTTGTTATGTTTAAATATAACTGAAAAATAAATTCTTAGATTATTGAAAACAAGAATTTTGAAGGAAAAAAATAAATAAAAGAGTATAGTGTATTTCACTCTGACGCTAGTGTTAGGCCTCATAATATAGAACCTCGGTCCAAAACCAAATTTAAAAATTATTTTGAACCAAATGAGGAGGGTGACATCTGAGCTGGCAACCCCCTCACCAAACTTCCACACCTCGTCAACGTGAGGACTTTGACCCTAGACAGATTGAATACGCATCACTCTTTCTACACAATCGGGCTTCAATTGCACCAGAACATGCTACCACCTGCTGACCTCCTGGTTACTGTAACCACTACACACTGGCAAAGAAATAACTTAAAATTAAATAGCATACTACTCCATACTAAAATTGGCTTAAAATAAACAGAGTATTATATTTTTATATCATTTAATGTAAAATGAAATTAATCGTTTTATTACTTTAAATCAACAAAAGGAAAATGAGTCTCATTTAAAATAATTTCTAAGTTAATTAAACAGCTTTAAAACATGTATAACACATGTTTTAAAGCGCCCACCTAGGCACAAAATCATGAATTTAAAATCATTCAAAGTGTAATTATAATACTTACTGATAAATGCTTAAGAACTTTATATAAACATTTATAGAGTTTCATTTGAGTTTTCATATTTTAATAGGAAACCTTTTTTTCTTTTTAAACTAAAAATAGGAAAGTTTTAGTGATTTTTCTCTTTAAAATTCTTGAGACTTATGCCTTGAATGTTTATTTTTTTAACTTTCATAGTGTAATCGGGTAAATGCCCAATTATCAGGGGAAAAAATATTTGAGAGCGTTGTCATTTAAAGGCAAAGCGAGGGCTTTGCGTGACAGACCTCACAACGACAGTACGTGGTTGACACCAGAGCTGGCACCACCCTCCACAAAAACTTCCACACGACGTCATTAGGAGAATTGGCTTCGACACAACTTACGCGTATTATCTACTTCACATGACGCATCTTAAATGGCATCTGAAATTGAGCCAGCCATCTGATCGCAACAATGCCAACAACCACGAGCTTACGATCATAGGCTGTAGGCAACAAGTTTATATATTAGTTTAAAACGTAGCCCCCCCCCCCGAAATACCCGAAACATAAGCAAATCTGTTAATAAATTCGATCAGAAGTGGCGAACCTTTATGGATCAGCATGCAATTTTTTCAAATTTTTTTTTTAATGAGGTATAGACGCACCATTAAATAATGTTGGCTTTTGATTGTAGGGAAAATAATAAAACTAAATACTAGCAACTCAAAATTCTTTATTTACTACGAAAAAATACATTTTGCTCTGTGTAGTAGTCAATGCTTTAGTTCTACGTGTAGATCAAATTATAAAGTAACATTAGTGTGATTTCTGTTAATGCAAATTAGATGACAAATAACATATGTTCCATATACCACTGTTCCAGAACATAAAACACACACCGTTTTGTCGCCTTTACTAATCATGTCATATTTTTCGGTCCACCAAGTTTGTAATTCTCTATTACACTTATTATCATGCGTTTTCTTCTCTTTTTTTGCAGAACTAACCATATTAAATAACAATTAAAAATCGTGAATGTAAAACTAATAAACTTTAAAATACAGTTGTGTCAACAAAATGAACTAGGCTATACGTAAACAAATTTTGTATCATTAGCAATTATAGTCCACGACGTAACAAATGCAAGACAATAATAAGCGAGTGTGCTCCACACCACCCCACGACCGATCACTCGTCATATTTCATAGTGAACTGTTATCTTGCACTAAAATGTAAGCCATTTTGATTGATGGCGTGCTCAAAATATTGTGTCGTGCGCCATCTATGGCACGCGTGCCATTAGTTCGCCATCCTTGGCCTGGATCCAAGTGAGATTTTTTTTGTAACACGAGACGGACCATTTATTAGTAAAAATAATTCCAGAACTGTACCCAGAATCCGTAATATTAATAAAATTCATTCTAATATAGATTTAAAAGATGAGGTTTATATTGATGCATCACGAAAATTTTTTAGCCCTTTCAATTAAATTCGTATGTAAGGAAAAATACTTAACATTTGTCAATAAAAGTACTCGCATTTCTGAAAATGATTTATACATAATGCGCATCTCTCGATTTTCGAATTTCTTTGAAGACACGGCATTTTTGTAACAAGCATCTACACATGTGACAAGCTTTCAAGAAAAGAAAGAGATCCCAAGTGTCACCTTTGTATTTTCACAATGGGTGTCATGACAAAGAATTTTCGTGAAGAGTAGTTGAATTTATTAATAACATCCTTCACATTCTTAGATTCCGAACGAAGAATGATGCACCCAATTGGATTCAAAGAAGCTATTGAAAAATTCGCCTGCAACGGATATGGGAATAAATTGTGTTGTGTGAAGATTCCGATTCGGGGTGAGTAAATAACTCAAAACTAGTTTCATTCGAATTCTTGCCTCTAATTCTTTTCAGTGATCTCATTCGAAGGAGTGCATTATGGGAGCTGTCGGAAAAAAGGCCCACTAACGCAATTTCTAGTGCATTCTCCCGAAAGTCAACAGTACAAAAAGGAAAATACGGGTTTTAGACCACACTTTTTATAAGTGAAAGACGTGGAATATATATATATATATATATTTAGTTTGAGCTTTTTTGAAGACTATTTTTTTATTAGGAGTGAAAGAGTCTTTTATGTGACAGAAATAAAATAAAATTCAGCGAATAACACACTTTTCACCCAGAAAATAGAACGCTAACAGTTTTTAGCCTTTAGCTCTTTCTCTGTTTGGATAGAAATATTTTTCTTCTGTAAAATGTACCGGAACTGAACATTGATGTTTGTCCTTCTTTACAAAGTTACATTAATCATGTTTTCTGCTTCACACACAATTTATTTTATCTAAACATTTTCTTTTCGAATATTTTCTTTTATTTCAAAACGATGCAGTTCATTTAGGTAAAACATAATTCATTCTTCATGTATTTGTACGATTATTTAGATGAACTCGTCAAAAGTAAAATTGATATGAGTAATAATTAAACTTTTTTTTAACGAAAGCAATTCTTTACACATGTACACACAATTTATTCGATTACTAATTGGTCACATTTTTAAAGTTGTTCTAACAAGAACCAGAATGGTAACCTATTATAATATTGTTCTTAGGTTGTCTTAACCTTTTTTCTGTTATAATTTTTAAAATTCGTCAGTCTACATTTTAGGACACCGTATCTAGTTATATCACGTGTTACTTTCAAGATAAGCCCCTTAAGCGGTAAATTCTTTTGCCCACAGGGTTCCAAAAGAGGGCACATTTTTATTGTATATAACTAAACATAACACTTAAGGTATAGAACTAGGTTCGGTGACCAATTTTTCAAAAATTGATTTTCAGAATAAATTTATTGTTTTAAAGAACATAAATTGGCTTAAAAAGTCATAAATTATTAAATAAATAACATGTATCACTCTCTGATTTTAAAAAAAAATTATTTTTATAAAATTTTAGCAAAATATTTAAAGTTAAGAAAAACGAAATAAATGAAACTAAATTGCATATTATGCAATTTAAATTCATTAATATACTTCTTGATCCCTCTGAAGTGTCACAAACCACAGGATAAAAATATTTTAAGGAATAAATATTTTATTAGCATTTAAATTTGATGATAAAGATTTTTCATCGAAATTACTGCATGTCCTATGCTAAAAATGGCTATAAAATGTGATTAAATGTAGGTGTCTTAAAACCGGGGGGTTTGTTACACTCTGAAGAACCCGTAACATACATGTTACAAACTTCATTCAAATTTATTGAATTTTTTTGTAGATATCCCGTTTTTTGTGCACAAATTATCGTAATAATTTCATTTTTCGAAAAACGCATTAAAAATATTTTTATTAGTTAGATAAAGTAAATACTATAAGAACAACTTAAAAAACTCTCTAGTTTTGAGTTAGTCCTTCTTCCTCAATAATTATATTTCTTTTTCCCCCCAAACATTACCAGACATCAAACACCTAAAAAGACCTTTTTCAGCCTAGTCGGATACCTTAACAGAATACGAAAATTGAAGAATTTTATTATAATTTTCAATTTTAAAGTTTTCACAGTATTTTTATTTTATAATTGAGAAACCCCTAAACCTCTAGATGTTTACTTTTTATAAGTACACTCTGCATTCTATGAAAAGTGTTTCATATATCCTAAAGAAATTTCTCTCCTACTTACAAAAAAATTTTCCGTTCCTACCTCTTTTTCAAACGGTTGTTGATTTTGTGTGGGTATGCATATATATATATGCTCACACAATTTGGAACATGGTGTAATAATAAATCTTACATTGTAATAGGGACATAGAAAATATGGGCTTTTTTTATTTTCTTTCAAACTTCATTTTTTCTCAAGCAACAAATTACACGCCGCCTGGCCAATCCCTGTTCTTTATCGAATATCTTCAAGAATGTAAATTCTTGCCTTCACCACAAAGAAAATCTTAGATAAGAGGTATTTCAGGGTCATGAACAAACTGCATCTCTTAAAAACACTCTAGCACTTATAATCTCATTAAAAGAAATAAAAATACGTGCAAATCAAAGAAAGAAAGTAGAAAACATCAGTGCCCGTCCAGCGCACCAGGAAAACAGGTTGTGGCCAGGTTTCGGTAGCCCGTACGGTGTACGTGCAAACTAATTAAGGTATAATAACAGAATGTATTACGTCATCTCCAATTCTGTATAAAATATTTACTTGTTGAGATAACAATGCTCTAATAAATTTTTAATCGAATGATGTATACTATAAAACTAATTGAATGATGTATATTTACTAATGATGTATACTTGAAAACCATAAATAGAAAAGTTCAAACTACAGTAATTCTTTTCATAAAAAAATCAAAACTTTCAGAGACCAATAAATCTTAGAGTTCCTTTTAAAATTCTAAGGCTCGTGCTTAAAAGTATTTAAAGTACTTAGATAAGGGGTATATTCGTTTACGTAAATTTCGAGAAATTATGATTTTAAATCTATAAAACAGTCTTTTTATAATTGCGGCTAATCCACGATTAAATTGATATTTAAATTAGCTGATAATATATTATGCCCGGATTATAATTTAATTTTCCTGGCAGATCTCTTCCTCCCATTGGTGTGGTGTGGTAGTTAGGAGAGTGGTGTGCTAGCTCAGTTGTCATCCTCGTCACTTGACCATGGTTCAAAATTATGAGGTCAATCGCCAAAAGCCCTCGAGTATAGATGAACAGTGCGACGTTAATATTCACTCACTCACACACTTATACTGTATACATACTATATATGCATATGTAAATGCATATATATATATATATATTGCCGTTAAAGTGTATAACAATTTAGTTATTTCATAGAATAACTAGGCATTTCATGAAATAACTAGACAAGTCAGTTAAAGTATAAATAGATGAAAAATTTCATACTTTACCTAGTTATTCTGTGAAATAACTAAAGATAGACTGTTAAAGTGAAAAATAAACCATTTCAAAGATATTTTATGAATTAATTGATCATAAATAGCTAAAATCTCTAAAAAAATACATTTTATCCCTTTTGCGGTTGAATAATTGATTAATAAGGGAAACAGATGATATAATTTATTGTTGCTCATATTGCTAACTTTAGTTAAACATAGAGAGGAAAAAAAGAATATGTTGCAAAAATAGATTATATTTAAATATTATCAACAAATATACATGCTGGGAAGAAAAATTGTTGTTTCATAAAACAATGTGTAAACTTTTTTAAACAAAAATGTAAGATATAGTTTTATGAGTACCTTTATTTTAATTTTCATTATTTATTAGAGCAAGGATTGCTGTGATAACACTTTGGATTGCACGTTTTATTATTTTTTAAACAAGCCCACTTTTTACTACTAAGCATTTTTTTACACGAGAATATTTAAATCCTCGTCCAGTACCGCAATTTTATATTCACTAACTCACGTACTCGCTGGCAGAACTCTACAAAAAATGTACAACCAACAATTTTTTACACGGTAGATACGTTCCTTAGAAAAAGGTGCAAAAAAAATATCGTGTAAAAAATACATGAGACATATGTGAATTTATGGATATACTCCACAAATTAAAAAAAATTGTGTAAGATGAAAAAACTCTTAATATTTTCCCAAAAGAATCGTGCAAATTAATTATTAATGAAATCTATGCTACATATTTATAAAACAAAAAAAAATCATTTTTATTACGAAAAAAAAAATTAAAAAATTACTGTACAGGGAAAATTTAGTCTATAAGTGCATACAACATATGAAAATATTCAGACTGTAATTAGGAATAAAACTACTAACAACTATTCATCGCTACTTGATAACAAGGGGGGACGTTTATTACGAATTGGATCAATGCTAATTTTCTCATAGCTAAAATTCTCATCAACGCAGATTAAATTGGAAATTTCACTATCCAGTTAAAAAAATCTTTAATTTGAACATCAACTCTTAGAACTTAATTGAAATTATTTATTGCATCCTACAAACTGAACACTTAAACACAAAAGGCAGTTATACTGAAGAACGAAACGTTATGTACAAGTTGGAAATGGAACAAAATGGGGGGGGAAATTATTATAAAATTCGAGTATTCCCCGTAACTCCAAATACAAAGTAAACAGGCCATGAAGTAGACCAAGTTACTTACACATGTGTCGGCATAAACTGACCGTCTTCTAATTGCACTATCAAAATTAAGGGGACACGATACGATTCAGTTGACAAAAATCGGTTAAAAAATCAAATATAATATTTTAGCCTAAATTAATCTTTATATACTTTTCTATAACATCACAAAATTTAGAAGCTCTAAACATAAAAAACGCAAAGTTATGATCGATTTTGCGTTCATTTTTATTCACATCCCTATGGCAAATCAAAACTTTAAATTTATTTATATCAGAAAGATAAAGTAACTAGTTTGTCTTCATTTAAAATGCTATGGCTTTTTTTCTTTTGTGCCTAATATTTGTTGCTAATAGTACATTAACAAAAGTTGGTATGCATTTTTGAATCAAAAAGTAATACTTATTTTTTAAAATATAATTGAACTCAGAATTTATACATTTTTTAAGGAATTTTCAATAAGTATTCATAAAAAGATGTATTGTACAAATACCAATAATGTTATCGCAAAACCCATACCAGCTTTTGTTATACGTTGTTTGACGTACTTGTAATCAAATTTCATACGTGTACATAAATTTTTTTAAGAGGAGTAGTATTTTAAATCCTCTTCACAAATTTTAAATTTTTTTCCTTAAAAAATTTAATGGCTAGCTTTTTATGAAATTTTGAGCACAAAATCTATTAACATAGTATACACACATAGGACATTCATACACAAAATTTAAAAAAATTTAAAAATCCTTAAATTAAAAAATTTTACTTAAATTTTACTTTGACCCCTTAAAATAAAAAATAAAAATTGGGGGGTATTTGAGCTAGAACAAAAAATTCGTGTAAAAAAGCATATCGGTGTACCATGTTATTTCAAAATCGCGTAAAAAAGTGTATCGGTGGACCATGTTATTTCAAAATCGCGTAAAAAAGTGTATCGGTGGACCATGTTATTTCAAAATCGCGTAAAAAAGTATATATGTGGACCATGTTATTTCAACACTGTGTAAAAAATTATATCGGTGGACCATTTTAATTTAAAATCGTGTAAAAAAGAGTTGAGTGTACTTGTAATATCGTAAGAATGATTAAAAGGAAATTAAAACTGAGTTACAGACTCTTAATTCACTTAAACCGCGGATATTATATCCAAGAATTTCAGTTAATTATTTGAGGAAATTTAAGATCACACATATGATGATCGTTGTATTTCATATCTTTGTAGAGAGAATGAAATGGTTTTTTTCATATTTTATCTTATAGACAGTATAATACTGTCTTGTTGGAACAAATTTATATACATAAAGTAATTCATGACTTGAATAAAACTTAATATATCTTAATGATCTTCAACACACACTTTTACACACAGGGATTTTAACTGGTCTGTGTTGCATAAATGAATCCCGATCAAATGGTTCATTTTTATATAGTACCTAATGTAGCTTTAATACACCCGTAATTAATGCCTTTTAATGGATAACAAGCCTTGTCCCCATAGAGCTTACTTAGTGAAAGTCTGCCAACAGAAAGAAGGTATTAAGCGGCTATAGTGGCCAGCGTATTCCCCAGATATTTACCCTATTGAAAGTCATTAAGAAACCCTAGGGTATGAATCTTGTCTCTCCCCTCCATCTTTTTTTGGAGAAGCTGCTGATGTATTAGATAGGAATTGTCCTCCGAAACTCTAGAGTGCTGTATTAAGGGAAGGAACCGTTAAGGTATATATATATATATATATATTTAGTAACTAAGAGCGACGAGATGTGTGCTATTTTAAAAATCAGTTGATTTTTCTTTTTCCGATTTAGATTTGTGTGTATGATGCCTTTTTATTCAAATATTATTAAATCCATTCGTAAAAAATGTTTCTGAATTCGAATTAAGTTTTATTTACTGTGCAACAAACGTTTTAAAATTTTAAGTATTAAGTATTGATGTTTTTCTTTAAATATATATGAAGCAATTAATTTTAATTATCGGCATATCAATTGGTTAAAAATTCTTAAAGATCAGCTGGTTTAAATGAAACGAATTATTTCAGATGACATAAAAAATTCTAAATATTTACAGACTTGCTAACTCTGATTAAGAAACATTAAATACGCTTCAAATGAATTATGTACTGTTCTATAAAAGAAGCTCAAATCTACTACAAAAGTATTGAAACTATTATCGACTTATTATTTTACAGCAATAGTTAATGACATAATAGTTGTAACCAGGAACAAAGAACAGCTTTAATTTCTCATTAAAAGTAGAATTCGTTTTAAAATAATTTTAAAAATAAAATGTATCATATATAGTTAATTTTGGTTAATTTTGAAAAATTTCTGAAGAAAAAAAAATGTTCCCTTCCCCCTTCTCTCTTTTTTTTCAACATTTTTTATTCAGAAATATTTTACCACTTACTGAATAAATTGTTTTAAAAATAATGTAATTTATTTCTCTCTCTTTTTTCTGTGTCCTTCTCCTTGGACTGTATAATCTATGAATACTTTTATTTATTTTGAAATTAAATAATTCGATTACTTACTCCACAAAAAAATTCTACTAGCCAATCATATTTAAAAGAGTGATGGTTTTGAGTTATTATTATAGGCTTTGTAATTGATCGTAAAAGCAAAGTGCTGTTTACAAGAGCACATCTGCAAACAATTACATTCAAGAAGTATTTCATTATAGTTGAGATAAAAATGAAATAGAATTACTTTCTTCTTCCACCCCTTTTACCGAACTTTCTACTTCTATCGTAAATCTCAGTTTACCGTTAAGCAGTGAATTTTAACACGCTTGTTTCTTTATTAGTTATCCTGCTGTATTGCTTAATAGTCTTTCTAGTTTCATGCAGCAAAAGAGCTTACTTTACTTGGCATGTTGTTAAAATTCGAAAGCAGCGTGCAACATTTGGAAATAGTAAAACTTTTACAATAAATATATCAGAAACTATAATTTTATTTTATTAGATCAAAACTATAATTTCTTTCAAATACCAGACTTGACATCATTTAAATCTCTCTTCCTTTAATGTTCTATATATAGTTATAATATATACCCGATTATGTATATATTTGTAGAAGTATATGCATATATATATTAGATTAGATTATATGTTTATATTTGTATGAATATATATTGTAAACACTGTATAAGTTTTTTAGTTTAAGTTACTGTACTATAAACTCTATCTCGCCCAATACAGATGGTTTCACAAATAAAAGATCCAAATTCATCAAATTAGAATTTTTTCTTAGTTCATTTGCCATTTACTAATTCGGATATCATGGAATTCATTTTATATCTTTGAAATCTGCATGACAGATGCTAATGTCAATGAAAAGGAGTGAAGTCATTTTCAACAAGGCCATCTGTACTTTCTTTCAATAAAGACACACACATACACACGCACACATATATATATAGACATATATACACACACATATATACACACACATATATACACACACATATATACACACATATATATACACACACATATATACACACACATACACACACACATACACACTTAATCAACAGAGGTGAAATTTAAAACCAAAAGATAAATCAATGTATTTTTTTTTAAATATTTGGCACAAGAAATCGGTGTTAAACCAAATTTTTTAAGCGACAATTACGAGAAAACCATTTTAAGAATTTAAAATATTGATTCATATTCGAGGGGGGGGGACTTTAATTGTAAAAACACAGAATTGCAATTGATTGCGAGTCTTACACTACCAAGTATTTTTAATTTAGATAAGATGAATTAAAGTTTTACTAGGTGTGTCTTTTCGTCACTTGGATATCTTAGATTATTGAAGTATAAGTATGCCAGTTTCCACTGAATATCCTTCACTGAATTATAGATTCTCTTATCTCTGTTCCATGATTGAATTTCAGAACGTTATCAATAATCCTTAGAGCGGTTTGATGCAGTTTTAATCCAATTAAAACAAGTGGTTATTGCAGAATTACGGAGTTCCTTGAGTAAAATTACTAGCGCAGTCATAGTTTTAGGAAGTTAATGTCGAATGCTGCAGGCTGCTAAGATTTATTAATGAAAATATCAAATGTAGCTTAACTATGTCCTAGAAGGAAAATGTAATTTGTTATTAATTTGATTGCATGCTTTGGTACCCATTAAGGATAGTGAATCATGAAGGAACTAAATATAAAAATAAATTGGAAAATAAATAAATCTTCGGAAATGATTGTGTTGGAGTATATATATTTTGTTCAAGGGAAATACTATATATATATATAATAAAATGTATATAGTATAATAAAATGAAATAAAATAACAAGACAAAATTACACAACCTACAAAGCTAGGAAGGAAAACAAAGTAGGAATTATATATATATATATATATATATATATATATATATATATATATTATATATATATATATGTAAATAATTCCTACACACTACGATTTAACTTTAATAGAGAATGTCGTTGTAATCTTGTAGAATCACTTCTTTTATAATTTTCTCTTGACGAAGGATTTTTTCCGTGTTATGTGTGATTTCATCAATTTCATACAATTTAGTTGACTTAGTTAATAATAAGAAAATAAATATAATAAATTAATGAATCTTTTACATTATTTTTCTAGAGTAATATTTTGTAAGAAAGAAATGCTTGGAATACTAGTATCCAATATGCAACAATTTAATTTCAAAGAAGAAAGTTGTTGTAAGTTTACATAATCGTTTTTTCCTTTAACATTTTTCTTCGTTTAATGTGTAATTTCATGATCTATGTACAATTTAGTTTAAGTTGTTGATAATAAGAAAATGTACTAATCAAAAATCCAACAGCAGTAGAAATACTTTACGTAAAAAGTAGTCATTTCTTTGAAATATCTGTTCTGGGAAGAAATTAATTGCAAGACAATTGTAATTGACAACATATTGTCTAAGTATTTCAGTTTTCATCCAAATATTTCCAAATACTTTTTCTGTTATTTCCTTTAATTTTGGGACTGAAGTATGTGCGATTATATCTTTCAACTCACGAAAACACTTCAAAAAGTAACATTTTATTCTTGTGGATATTTTTTTTCTTGAAAAAATTCTCTTAACTCCTCTCTAAAAGATTTCTGTTTCACTTTATATTCTGAACAACACTTTGCTTTCAGTTATCAATAAAACCTTCAGTTTGGAATTTTTCCTCCGCATTCCATTTTGGGAGAGTTTTCTTTTATGCTTCAATTTATAACACTAAGAGAATAATGACATACCTTTGGAGTCTTCAGATAGGAATGGGATATGTGTTCTGGCAATCGAAAGAAGTATGCAGAAAAAAATGAAATCGTTCAGTCGTGATACTTTTTTTTAATTTATAAATTTTTTCTTAGAAAAGAAAATGTAAAAGGAGGGGAAAAAACTTAGAATGTTAAAGAAGTGAAGAGAACATGAATCAAAGGGACATGGGTAAAAAAAAATTCCCCTCCATCCTTACAAAAAATGAAAGGAACGAAGCCATGGAGAGTGTGTAGGTGGAGAATATTTACCAGAAGAGAAAACTTGGAACACAGTTTTATAAATACCTATCTCATGTTTTTAGGGTAGGTGGAGGTATTCACAGCATTAAAATAACTAGCAGAAATTTACTAAGTTGCTTATGATAAAATTTAAATATGGTAAAATTAAGTAAGGAATCAACTGCTAAAAATATGTATTCTTATAATATTCACTACATTTCATAATATACAATTTCTGTTTGAATTAACTCGGCATCACTCGAGCGAAAAAAAGTTCTCGCGCAAGGCATGCCATATCCAAGGGTGTTGACATTGTGTTTTTACCGTAAAATTTCTATAGAAAGGTTGAAAAGGAAGACAAGTAGGAAATACAATATTTTTCTTACACTTTTAAATGCAAATTTACTTTTTCTGTTCTTTTTATAAGGGCATTCAGTGCAATGTTTATACACTCCTTTAATCTCGTCCTGAGTGAATGAGATGCTTTCACTGGATCTATAATTTTTTTTAAACCTGTATCTTTCTAAATCTAAACATATAGGAGTGAACTACTCTTTTCTTTAAATTCAAAAATTTTGGAATTTATTTTTTATTTTCTCTTATTGTTCCAGCAATAGTTTTTTTTCCGAAAGTTCTTATAAAAGTGGATAAGATGTGTACCAGTTGTCTGCTTTAAAATTACGTTCTTCCCAAATGTTTTTGTGTCTCTACATATAAGACATTTATTTTCAATAGTGTCTCCCCTTTTCTAAATCTGGATCGATTTCAGTGGAGGAATCCTACTTGCTGTTATACTCTTCATCATTTGATTTTTCCTCATCATAACCGCGAAGAGAATTTCTTCCTCCGAAAATATGTTGTACTATATCTATTAAATTACTTAAATTCACATTTCTTCATCATAACTACAATAATACGCCAAAGCATAAGGAAGATTTAAAACATGCTCATGCATTCAGAACTCTAACGGTGATTTACGCGCAGTGAATGACATACCCGAAGAGGCAATATCCCAAAATATATATTTAGAATTCACCTACAAGCTAAGACTCCTCAAAGGATATGATCTTAAAGTCAGCTACACAAGAAACTATCCATTTTCCAAAAAAAGGCTTAGAAGGAGTGTTAAAAAAAGTTAGACGGTGGGTATGACACACCTTGCGCGAGAAGTGTCGGGTTAAGAGGGAATTCTAGTCCAGAAATTTGAAAGAATCTATTTTTTCTTTCATATTGTCAAAGCTTAAACATTTAAGAATATGTACTTAGAGGATATAAAGTACTTATAAGTAAGAGTACTTATAAGTAAGAGTACTTATAATTATTTTCGGAGATATAGGCATTTTAGAGGCACACATAAACCGGCTCGATCGGAAGGAATCGAACAATAGACGTCGGGGAACCTCCGTATACCTATAATCGTGTTCTCTTGTAAAACCATTTGTACTCTTTATATATATTTTAAAATACAATAATCGAAAGTCTGAATTCATTAATATGGACTTTTGCACCGAAGCGTATACAAATGAACACACACAAATGAAATAGCAACTTTTATAGCAGTTTGCATTTTTAATGAAGGCTTTATTCCTATTTGAAAAGTGTTGACTTTTATGGGAATAAAAATCGGTCCAGAAGCCTTTAAACGTGATAATATCTGGATTGAGCGATCAGAAATACGAGCTTCCGACGCTTCAAAGGAGGGCAAGACTGCTCGTTTGGAAGAAAGAACTTCAGAAAATGCGTTTTTTGAAGTAGAGGAAGACCCAATGTATGTGGTGCAGGAATCGCAGGTTGAAAAAATGTTAGTATAAAGTACCATTATATA
Source organism: Trichonephila clavata (assembly GCA_019973975.1). Lineage (NCBI taxonomy): Eukaryota > Metazoa > Arthropoda > Arachnida > Araneae > Nephilidae > Trichonephila > Trichonephila clavata. The sequence goes on along the minus strand of BMAO01016218.1, from coordinate 16,898 downwards.
TGGCTTAATCTTCGCGTAACTTGATCCGACACTAAACGCGTTTTCCTCGAAACTGCTTTTTTCAAGACTCTTGTCATGATATCACAAGTTCTAATATAGCAATTTACTTAAAATTTGATGCGAGCCTTCTCTCTCTATACATTACTCTATCCCCTAACTAAAACTATTCTAAAACTTTAAAATTTACTATTTTAAAAAAAATTTAAAAAGTGAAAAAAACTGGTAATCTTTTTATTTTACACAAACGTGATTTTGCTGGAAAAAAAACTTTTTTTTTTTTACTTCTTCAAAGTTTGGACGATAGCAGCATTTTTTTTGTATAAAGAATTTTTTTTTTTGCCAGATTACTAGGAGGATTATGACAGGCAGGAAGCGCCATTTTTTTTTTGTTGAGAACTCAACTTCGTCAGTTAGTAAGTTTTTAAATTTTTAATTTTTTCACTTGGTTTTTTTTTTTTGCATTCTTTAAACATTAATAAATATCTAGTAAAATAATGGCTGGTAAAAATATATATTTTTTTTACTGCACCTGATAAAATACCTGAAATCCATGCCTCTAAACTAGAATAACCTCTTAAAGTCTCTATATGTATGCGTTTATTCCTGTTGAATATATTCATTTCTTGACTATATTTTTAAGGGTGTCTCAGGTGTGTTAATTTTGTGTTGTGAGCTGAAAATATAAGCAATTTTCTAATAGATTTAGTTCTGTAAAATTGAAAATAAATATTTCGATTATTTTACACATTATTTAAAAAGGAATGAGGTTTTAAAAAATGCAAAATGTTCAAAATATAATCATAATTTTAAAAAATTGTAAGCATATACCAAATTAAAGCAACTTAAAATGGGAATTAATAAGAAGTGAATAAAAAATGCATCATTTTACCAGTATTAAAAACTTTTAAGCGCATGCAAAATCTGTAATTGTTCTGTCAGAGTATCATGCTCAATTTCTTACATCCAACGAATTTTTCCACCCTCGATTTCCTCGATCTTAAGCTGCAACCATTGACATTGGAAAAAATGTGCGGCTTAGATTCGAATAAATACGGTATTTCAATTATATGAAATAAATTCCACATATATTACATATTTTCGTTCTCTAAATATTTCCTTTAGCTCAATGTTTGCTGAATACTTTTAAATATTTATGCACATGAAAAACTTTAACAAAAATACTTCCTAAATATATTTTAAATATGTCTATATTTTCTTACATCCACTACACTGTATAAATCTCACCATTCTAGAAAAAAGTGGGATGTGTAATTTTTTTGCTTACTATACTTTTTCGAAGTCTAACAGCAACTGTTATTTCTATATGTAAAAGTCATATTATACGTTATTTTAAAGAAAAAAAGGAAAAAAAAAGATTCATTTTTTTAACACTCAATATATTTAAAAATCAATGTTTTAATTTATTAGATGAAATTATTTAATAGTTAAATCATTTAATTAACGAGTTTTTATTCTTTAAGTATTTAAATGTCTTATTACATTGTACTTCAGTACACAGCATTTTTATAATTCATATTGTATAACTAAGAAAGTTTGAAATCTCTAATGACAGATTCCTTCTGTGGTTGTGTATACACTCATACATGTCTTAAACATTAATAATAATGTTTAAAGTTTAATAAAATGTAACGAGTGGTTCAGTTTACTTTATATGTTCACACGAAAACAGAAGTAAACCATTTATTTAATCTTCTCTGATGTGAGAAAGGAACTGAGTGTGTGAAATAAATAACAAGCGCAGTCAATTCCGATCAGTTTCAGTTCAAACTGCCTGCATTGAGAGTCTAACTTCTTCAGCCCAAAACTAGACTTGAATTGTTCCGACAATAATTTATTTAGAGTACCCAGCTTCATTATTTATTCAACTGTGAATTGATTAAGTACCAGCAGTGGAATAAATGTAAATAAAATGAAACTGACGAAACACAGATTTCAGGAATTTAATGATGATTGACAGAACTGCTTTTAACTAATCAAAGTTACTTTGCATTTTGTGTTTAGGTATGAAATTTCTCACTTCAAATTAAAAATTTTATAGTTGTGAAGTCTTTCTTCTAATTATAGAACATTGCTTTTAACGGGTTATCAGCAGAAACTATTCTTAAATGAAGGAAATGAAAAATGTAAGACATTTAAGAGAAGGAATCTTACATTAATATTAGGGAGAAGAGAATTCGTTCTCTCTTTCAATAATTTCCAAGCATGGTTAAGTTTATAAGATTGTTTCTTTTTTACAAAAACCTTTATACATAACACTTCTGTGAGTACTTTATAAATGTTTCTGAAATATAAACTATTTTTCGATTAAGATGCAGTGCTAAGAAATTCAGTGTAAGTGAACTTTGGAAAATTTAGAATATTAAGAATTGTAAGAATCTCAGCAACACTTTTAAAGTAGAATGCATTTTAGGAGATACATGATGCGTTTACAATAGCTGTGTTATACAACTCAATCCCCAGTAGAGGGGGGAGAGCTCAGGAGTGATGAGTTAGACAAGAGAGAGGGGGAAAGGGAGGGGTTGCGTCATAGGAATTGTATGACTCGGTTACAGTAAGTTTATGTTAAAATTTTTTGTTTGTTATAGTGGATTTAATATAAATAGTTAAATCAACCGCACAGTATTTTTCTTTTAGTCTTTAGGTTTTAGGTATTTTATTAATTTATTTATATTATTTGTTCAGATGCATATAACAGAACACTTCGTTTGCATTATATAAAACAGCAAATAAAAAAAATGCAAACAAGTGCTCAAAACATATTTAAGACTCAAAAAACATATTTAGGTCTAATTTAAATCTCCCCTGAAATGCAGATATAGTATACGTACACAGTTTATTAATATTTATTTTTTAATTTTTATCATTTAACCCTTTATGAGGTCATTTTTTCCCCCAAAATGTTTCGAAAAAAAAGCACCCTTTTTTTGTTGCATATAACTAAGCATAGTACTTAACGGAATGCGAAAATGGAAACATTTTATTTTAATTTTAAATTTGAAGGATTTCATACTATTTTTTATTTTATAATTGTGGAACAAAGAAACTCCTAAATTTAAATCTCCCCTGAAATGTGTGTGTGTGTGTGTGCAGATATAGTATACGTACAGTTTATTAATATTTATTTTTTAATTTTTATCATTTATTATCACCCCTTATGAGGTCATTTCCCCCCCAAAATGTTTCAAAAAAAAGCACCCTTTTTTGTTGCATATAACTAAGCATAGTACTTAACGGAATGCGAAAATGGAAACATTTTATTTTAATTTTAAATTTGAAAGATTTCACACTATTTTTATTTTATAATTGGGGAACAAGAAACTCCTAAATGTTTGCTTTTTATAAGAACACTGATTGCTGTGAAGAATCCTACATCTACAAGAAATTCTCTCAAACTTATAAAAAAAATTCATGTTCGTATTTCCTTTTCAAATGGTTGAGGATTTTGTGTGTGTGTGCGTGAATATATATATATACAAGGGGGTACACGGTGGGTACAAATATAGACTTTATTCAAAATATACACCATAGGCCTGAGCACAACGATCCCACTGATGAACAAGCCGCAGGATTCCTTGTTCCCAGAATTCCTGTGGCTGTGACGAGACCCAGTCCTTCACAGTGTCCTTGAGTACGTCGTCCGAGTTGAAGCGCTTTCCTTTCAGGTGTTTCTTCAGTGGACCAAGCACATGGAAATCGCAGGGTGACATGTCCGGACTGTAGGGCGGATGGTCCAACGTCTCCCATTCGAACTTGTCCAGTTCCATTTGTGTGACTCTGGAGACGTGTGGACGCGCGTTATCATGGAGCAGAACCACACCCTCCGTGAGCAGCCCCGGTCTTTAGTTCTTGATGGACCTGCGTAGGCGTCGGAGTGTCTCACAGTACACATCAGAGTTAATGCTTTTTCTGTGCTCGAGTAATTCTGTGCTCGCATCATTTGGACGCCGCTTTTTATATAAGAGCCTTTGCTCTCTCCTGCGCATGCGGGCACCCGCGCATGATCCGCGATCCCAGTCAGAGTCTCCAATGGCATCCCGAGATGTCTCGCTACATTCTCCCTTGGCGGAATATGCAAATATTTAACTGTTTCATTTTTATGTCGTTTCGTACCTTTTCATTTGATAACCCCTTGTATATATATATATATGCGCACACAATTTGAAGCATGGTGTAATACTAAGACTTACATTGCAGTTGGGACAGAGATAAAATATCGCCTTTTTTGATTATCTTTTCATTCTCATTTCTTCTCAAAAAACAAATTGCTCATTACCCTGTCAAATATCGAATATTTTGAAGAACCTAAAGTCTTTTCTTTAATAAAACACATTCCCGCCATCAACATAAAGAAAATCTCGGATTAGAAGTATTTAAGTAACCATAGATAAACTGCGTCTCTTGAAAGCACTAGCACTAATAGTCTCCCTATAAGAATTAAAAATATGTACAAATCACGTACACACACAAATTAAGTAGAAAATATCAGTGCCTGTACAGCTTTCGGGCAAACCAGCTTCGGTAGCCCGTTCGGTGCACGGGCATAACAGTTAAGGGATTAACGTCTTGAGTGTGTACGTTATAGTATATAATAATAGAATCAAACGAACAGAAGATCTAATACAGTGAATTCACCATGTAATACAACAAAGATATGTAAAGAAAATATATCAAACAATTACACTTACACAAATAATTCTAAATAAGTATTTGGGGAAGTATTGAATGAGTTTAAATTTATTTATATTGGCTGCAAAAAATATGCAATGAATAATACGGAGAATTTAAATAAATTATGACACATATGTATTTAAATTTATCTCTTAATGATCAGTATTTCCAAAACATCAATTAAATTTCATTAATTTGTGTTAAAATAGATAAAAACATGCAAGTATACGAATATCTAAAATATTTACGGATATTTATAATATTTACACAAATACTTAAAAATAATAGGAAATTTTTAATTTTTTCTTTTAAAGAAACAATATACATTTAAAGCAATTTGTGGTGAAAGAAATATCCTTTCCAGATAATATTTTTAACGATTTTGCAAGTTCCTTTCTTGTAATGAAATCAATTTTTTCATCCTACAATTATTCAGTTTTTCTTCAAAGAAAATTCTTAGAAGTATATCTTTTTTTTATATAAACTTTATACTCTACTCTCAAATGTCATTGCGTACTGTAAACTATGAAGTATTTACCCTGATATCAAAATATAATTTTCCTCTCAATGTTTTAAATAGATGTTATGTTTAAGGGGGAAAAGTTAGGAAAGTCTAAAAATCGTAGCATACATATTCTCAACAACGTCAATAGCACAATGAGGCCCTTTAAGTAAGGAGGAAAGTATCACTTTTGCTAAGTCAAATGTTATAACATCCTTATACAAATTACTAACGACTCTGAATTATTATTAAATTAAAATCTATTCAGTTCTTTACATTTTCGATTATGTGTAATGAGGTCTATAACCTAAGTAAAACTAAACACGTATATAAAGCTGTAAATGTACATCGCGTTGTTGCTCTGAATTCCATGTCATTTCCTGCAGTATATACGGCCTTTTCAATTTCCCAAATTTGGCAGCGGATATTAATTGCATGATTTAATTTAAAATGCACCTCGCCTGTTCATAAAATGATCTGCAGCCCTAAGCGTCATCCCTTTTCAATCGGGAATTCAATTCGGATGCAAATATCTACTGAGTAAATGGGTCAACAGGGGGAATGGTTCGTGACAGCTGGATATGACGTATTGGTAAAAGAGCAGGGTTTTCTGCATTATAGTTGTGCGTGGTTGCAGGTAAATCTAAATGGGGGAGCATCGTGACCCAGCGAATCTTTTATGTACAAATCAATTTTGTCTGAGTTTTCCGCTTGTGTTGGCGAGTTGATGCCCTGTTTTAAAAAAAAATAATAATTTGTTCTGCTGTTATTTCTCACAATCTTTGTGATATTTAAACATGCAATGAAAAAGGTGATAGTGAAATACTGTTGAATTATGGAAAGAAGCGATAAATTAGAATTATCATATATTATTTTAGGACATAATTGTAAGAAAATTGTGTGTGTGTGTTTGAAAATTAACTATTAGTCATTATTTTAAATCTGAATACTTAATGTAAAATTGTGTGTTCATTTTAGCATTCTACTACTAAATGTTACACTATGAAAACAACAAACATAATATTAAAAAATTATTTATTGCTTTTTCCTTTTTTAAAGATAAAACATTTGCTGCACATTTTAAATAATAAATAAGGTTAACTGCTACAGTATGTTATTGCATATTAAATCCAAAAATTATTACTTAAAAGAAATTTTGATTAAATTAAAAATCAATAATATAACAACTATATAGATATATATTTCAAAAATATACACAAAATAGTTATAAACCTAAGATAACTATGGTCATGATAGTATAAAGTCTTAGCCACAGTAGTACTAAAGCAAACTCATGAAGAACATGCGGTGTTGCAAAAAATAAATTTCTAAATCACTAATGTAGCTTATAAGAAATTCAGTTCAAATCTCTCAAACTCTTATTTCTGTGTCTTATAAAATCTAATTCTTCATTAGAAAATATTCATTTCTCTATCAAAGTTAAAACATTTTTACTTAAATCAAATTGTGTATTTAAAATCAATTTTTTGTGTATATCAAAAATATATAGAGTGAATTATTCCGTATTAATTTTTCCATTGGAAAAAATCAAGTTTTTTTTATCTGTTACTCAAAGCTGAAAGTGAGCTTCAAAGAACATTGATAACGTTAGATCGCTCCAAACTTCATAAATTTCAGTATATATTTTTGATAGACTTTAAAATATTATACGAATGAATTCAGTATTACAAAACTCGCTCATTTCTTTTTTCAAAGGGCTTATCCGAAACAAAGACGAAAATGGCTATTTTAAAGGTTTAAGATATTTTTGGTTCTCCTATATCAAAACTCATACATTTATTTGCCTGATGCGTAATTTATATCTCTGAATTTTTTTAAATTTACTTCGCTACAGTTAGCGTTACTTCAAACTTTTTAAGATACTTTTTAAAATACTGTATATATATATATATATATATATATATATATATATATATATATACCAGCTTTTCTTTTAAAAAATTGGCAGAAAATTCAAAGAAACATGTACTAATTGGTTAATTATTGTCTTTATTTCCTAATTATGCAAGAAATAAATACACATTTTTCTTTCTTCTACTACTTTAATTATTTTATTTGAAAACTACAAAAAGTCTATTTTTTGAAAGTAACTCAAAAAACTTTACTTTTCTCATTTAAAAGTTTAATTATCTTTCTAAAAATTTTACAGCACCTTTGTAACTTTAAATGTAGACATACGTGTTTAAAGAATTTTCAAATATGTAGTTGTGCTCTTAATGAATTTCTAACTCAAAGTAAACACATTTCAAATTGAGTTTTCCAATAATTTCTAAATATTTTTTTTCTTAGCAATTCGAGAAACAAATATGGAGAGAGCCAGAATTAATACATTTTTCTAGTAATGATTTTTTGTTCCTAATTTCTTCCTAGAGTAATCCAGAAACACATCAGTGTTGATTATTCGAATATTATTTTTGAATACGAATCATGAAAGAGGCATGAGAAAATCAGAAAACGAAGATTACAATAAGGATTCAAATTACTTGATTACAATAAGAATTCAAATTACTTGATTACAATAAAGAATTAAAAATAATTGATTACAATACAGAATTCAAATTACTTGATTACAATAAGAATTCAAATTACTTGATAACAATAAGAACTCAAATTACTTGATTACAATAAAGAATTCTAATTACTTGATTACAATAAAGAATTCAAATTACTTGATTACTCAAACCTATTAATAGAATCTGACAATCATCACATTGGATAAATCGCGGATATTGGATAAATTGCAAAATTCCTTAGGTAAAATAAGCTGGTATCAATAAGGAATGATATATCATAGCGCTATTTCTTCTTCTTTTAAAAATATATTGTAATAAAAGTATACTTTAGGTAATTGGCAACAGAAAAGACTTAAAAGAAATTACTGAAGGCTCATATTTCACATATTGTGGGGTCATCTCTCACAAAATTAATGGGCTATTCAAGAAGCTTCGGCTACAATGGATTTTACTAGATATGTACTCATAAAAAACTACTAAAAATATTATCAACCAGTTTCTTAGCTTTTAGATGATGCCAAAATTTTGGGAAATCTTCTGAGAGTATTTTGCTTTCACGATCCTAAGTGCATTTTTAAAGAAAGCCTTTACGTTAGTTCATTTATAATGTAGTATCACTGAAAATAAAAATAACGTGAAGTGAACGCAGATATTTTGGCTCACATTTCTTGCTCGCTTTCTCCTTCATTCCAATGAGTCATATTTTTCTGCAGATTAGTCTAAAATAGTTCGGTAGAGCTTAATCAAAGCAAAACTGAATTATATTTGCTTATTGAGAGTTGATGTGTTTAAGAAAAAGTGATATCAAACGAGGATTTTTTTAAAAAAAATTTTACCCATCAATTTAGTAGACACTGCAAAATAGCAAATGTGCATTTTATCATGTTACCATACAAAAGGATATTCTTGCATGTTTGGCTTTTATCGATAGGTTTTTATCGATTGCATGTATCGATTTATTTCTGATTATTATTATATTATGAAATATATCTTTATAAACTTAATGAAGTGATAACTAATAGCAATAAAATAATACTGATGAAAGAGGTTATATTTAAATACAAATTAAATCTCATGATTTTATATACAAGATATTGCCGATTTCAACCGACAAATTTAGAGGGGTGACAGTAGGTAGCAGGAACTACAAACAACATGGAATATAAGTTCGCAAATCATGTTTAATCGGTGAAAATCGTGGTAATAGAAAAGAATAGAGAAATGATGAGTTAGACGAGGGGAGAAACCAAACGAATGGGGAGGGGGTTGGAGCAACGTGGTAGGGTTTTAGAAACCTGCCCCTATGCTAATTTCCCATTTGTCTGGGGAGAATAAAAGCTCCGAGCAAGTTTTCATAGGCAGGTGTAGATGGACTATCATGGATGAGGGTGCACCGGCACATTTTTCGATTGCAGTGTGTAACCGCCACCATGCTGCAAATCTCGGGAAGCGGATTGGACGCAACGAACCTGTTGCTTGCCCTCTATACACCGCAGACCTCAATCCCTTGGATTTCTTCTTCTGGGACCACCTTAAATCGCTTGTTTATGAGACGCTGGTGGCTACAGTGGAGGATCTTGTGGCACGGATAGTCGTCCCTTCAGCTGACATCGCCAGTCTTAAGACTTTTTGAGGCCCTGGGCCCCTAGGCAAAAGTAGGCCTCAACTGTGATCTGCAAAAGTAGATAGTATAAAGCATGCATTACATCAAATACTCGTACTAACGGTTATTAGAAACACACAAATAAATGTGAACGACTCACAGTCTCATAAACCAACTTGACCGATGGCCGTCTTTCGACTAAATGAGGTGAATGATTGTTTATAGTATTAGGCCCAAGCCTAGACATGGACAATGGCCATCGCATAATAATGCAGTCTTGCCATTTTTTCCAGTTGACATGCAGTTTAAAATTCGCTGTTTTTTGGAGAATATGTAGGGGAATTTATTTGATCATTAAAATTATCCGGATCATGATCTTATAAAGAATGAATCCTCGTCCTTGGTGGCCCCCACCAAGAACGAGGCCCTGGTCCCGGGCCCAGTTGGCCCATGCCTTAAGACGTCTCTGATGACCAGCACACTGGATTTGTTTCAACGCTTCCGATAATCCTTCGTTTGTTGGTATTGGCTGTGATATGAGCTACGTGACCATAGCTTTGAACAATTCATGCGACAATCACTTGTCGAAGTGGAGCTGTGATGCGTTGCTCGCATTGTAAACATGCTTTACATCTAAGAAATGAATTTCTTTTCACTTATTGCCCTTTTTTATTCCACTCGACATCACACCCATTCATAACAGTTCTTGCGAATTACTCCGACTAAACGTGGTTTGCGTCCCCATGTTCTATGGTGCTTTGGTATACCCATGCTGTTTACTACCCTGAATTTGTCGGTCGAATTCGGCAACACCCTATATATTCAGTATGTAAAGTGCTTTCTTATTAATAACAGGTTATTTTGTATTTGAAGCTAGGTAATTATCGCTCCTTATGTTTATAATGATGCATTAGAAGGTAGTACTTAATTTGATAAAGTGATTTGATCAGGAACACATATTAGATCCATCATATGTATTAGAAGTATCATTTCTTGGATTTATCAAAATAATCCTTTATCTCATCGTTGTTTAACATAGATAAATGATTGGAAGCAGGAGATTTCAATGAATAATTTTATGAATTTTACTGCCAACATATTCTTCTTAAATGATTTCGGTTCAACTTTCTTATTGCTACTTTTATTTGTGTTTCTTTTTGTCACAATGCTTTGCAGGGAAATGCTGGATGCTTCCCTTTTCATATGAAATTTGACTTAAGTACAAAGAGAAAGTGTTCCCTTGTTTGAGCAACTCTTTTTCATATATTTTTCTGATACTATAGTGCCTTAAAAATGGTATGAAAATGTAATATTTCACCCGTTTATCTCCTCAAATAAAAGTGCATTTATATTTTTAACAAAGACGGCAAAAAATTACTAAGAAAACAATTATATGTTAAAAAAATGCATAATGCATTAATATACTGCACTGAAATCTACAAAAAGTGTAAGACTTTACATAAAATTCGATACAAATATCGATTGAGAGACAAAGCGGATATTTTTAAAAAAGAGGTTTTTGCATGACTTCCATGTAAAATTTCATACAACATGAAAGTGATAAAAATCCTTATTTTATTATAATTTATTGTAAAATACATGTGAAAATTGTATACTTATCAGCCAATAGATAAAAAGATTAAAAAATTCCACTATAAACCTATTTATCAGATGTTGCTATTCAGACTCTCTGTTTTAAAGTATTATTAAAGTTATGTAAAATATAAATATTTGATACCTATGTTGTGGTAAACAAATTATATATATATATATATATATATATATATAATGGACATGAAATTGACGCTAACTTCATCAATTATGTCAGTTAACTAATTTGAAACTACAGACGTGTTTCCTTTTCAGTTTTATTCCTTTGCCTCCAGACTGCAATTTAGTATTCGGAATACTTTACACTTTCGAGATTTAAATCCCTGAATTCCAGTTGTGTAGATAAAGTTGGTGCAAATTCAATTTGGCATTGCTTCTCTAATCCATCCAATAGTGTGGTGTGAAATTTGGGTGATAAAAGTTGAATTTGAATTCGATTGATTGTTTAATAAAATCACATTTTGTAGCTGTGCTAGAGCTGTTGGCGACGTAACTGCTCAATCAAAACTGAATGAAATATCTCTAAAAGTTAATAAAAAAACTCCGTCGGCTCATGCAGAATTCTTTAGAGAGTAGAAGAACACACACACACACATCCTACAGTTTTTGTTTCATTTGAGTTTTTGCTAATGTCGTGCTACTAGGGTTATTTCCAACGGACCTCGTTATTTTGAAACTCGTCAAATGATAACGATCCCACTTGAATTAACACCTCATTCTTCAAACTGGATTCACACCGATGTCAGGACTTTCAACCTACCCTTGAGGGGTGTGATAACTCTATGAGGGGGGCACGAGCATATTGAAAAGTCTAAAACAAAAGATAATTTTAAAAAATTACTAATTTACTGAAAGTAAACAAAATACATCCTGACATAATAAAAAATAAAATACACATTTATACGGATATAATATACTTATAAATGTATCAATACTTCACAATCTATTTAAAAATTACTTTTTAACAATACTAAGTTAAGAACAAGTTTAATAATTACCCGTGACCCCATAGTTGGGTCACATATAAAATTATATACAAAATTAACACTTTTCTTGATAATTTGTCCGGTTTATAATTAATCCCTTAACTACCGATTAAAAGTTATGCAATTCGCTCCCAATGCCATCGGACACATTGTCAAGGTCTTTTTATCGCATTCATAGTCTTTGAAATAATTTTATGGATAGCAGTGCAAAGAAAAGATCGTACTTCAGAAAGACGTATATATACGTCCGGGGGAAATAACGCTTTGGCTGAGTGAGACGTTTATATACAAGAGTGGTACTTAAGAGGTTAAAGTCATATTCTAGGTTTAGCATCAAAGTACAGCATAATTGAATTCAATACATTATTATTGTATGGAGGGGATGCGTGATGAAAATTATGATTGAATATTGGGTCGCAAATATTGAAAGTTTGAGAAGCGCTGCATTAACCATCTTTTATAAAATTCAAGCATCATGTAATGATTACCTGCTTGACGTAACCATTTTTCACAAGATCACATTTATTTCCGTAAAAGTTAGGTATATATTACTTTCTCTGAAGAATTAAAGAAAAACGGAGAATTCTCAGTTGAGTTGTGTGTGTGCTGAAGCACCATGTGAATTTGTCATAGATTTTTTTTCTTCCGTTTTATATCATGTATTTTATAATGAGACATTTTGCAGTTTTTTTTATTTTTACTTAAAACAATTATATTAACGAACAACGCTTGGCTTGTTATTGATTCCGAGTACTTTTATCTCAGTTTTCTCCGTTTCCTAATAAAAATCTCCTGAAATCTTCAACGCAAATAGAGCAATACCGTCTAAGGAATTCTTACCCTTCGGTAACCGGGGTAAGAATGTGGAACTGATCAAGAAAAGAATGTAACTGAAAAACTGTTGTTCTTGGATGATGAAGAGAAACATTATTGAGAACAACTTTATTGATTTTTTTTCGGTGTTCTTAGGAAAGGAATGTGGGCTTAATTCTTTTGTCTATGATTTATTTATAAAAAAAAAAGCTCCAGTTATATTTAAAAGCTTCTATGTATTTTTAACCTTTTATCTATTATATATAGCATACGCAATAACAAAGGATAGTATTCTTGGTTGTTCAAAAATTTTTAAGAAAAAGTAAATGGATTACTCTTATCCATTCATTTTTATGGACAATGGATTTAGATTTTTCTTCTCTGATTTAAAAAAATTGCATTTTCAATCTTATACATTATTAAAAATTCTCAAATAAAAATTTCGAACGCAAGACTTTAATATGAAGAGAAAATAACACTCCCGAGAACGTTCAAATAGTTAAATATAATCTAAATCAGAAACTCCCATTGATTTATTAAATTAAAATTAACTCCTTTGTTTCTTTTGCTTCATTTCCAGTAAGAAATTTATTGATTACAATAATGGTAGAAAAATTCAATAAAAACTTGCTTTAAAATGTACTTTAGATTTCTGATATAAATTGGACCCATTATTTAACAATAGTTTTGAACAGGGGTCGGCAACCTATGGCACGCGTGCCAGATGTGGCACGCGGAGCAATTTCCAGTGGCACGCCACCACTCTACAAAATTATAAGATATATACTATATATAAAGCTAAATCGTCGTTCTGTCTCTCTTTCATCCCCTCGTACATTTTATATAAGGTTATTTTCATTTCGAATTTTGTCATAAAACGTTCTGCTGGAAACAGCCTTGCTTGTAGTTGTATGCTTTATGTATCTTCTGCTTAAATATGACTTACTATTAGCATTAAATGATAACTAGATAAAATTATTAGTTATACTTGCAAATTGAGAATCATTCATCCTTGGCTCCTGTAAATAAAAATAGTAGTTTGTCTTTTACCCACACTAAAAGTTTGGGGCATCGACGGAAAAGAAAAACAATTGTCTTAGGTACATTCAAAATGCTAACAGACGTTTTCATCAGAATATATTATTAAACAAAATAGTTATTTGTATATTTAACTTGGATGGGAAATAAATTCAGTGAAAAACACAATGATGGTAGGTTAATTAGAGCCAAATGAATCAGACTTCATAACAAAGGTCCTTTTAACTAAATATTAAGAAAATGTAATTTTTGAGTGTTGTGCAAAGAAGTCATAATTATTTTTGTTTTACTTTTGGAGAAATTAAGCTAATGGAAAATATATTTTTGTTTAACATTTGTAAACCCGTGCACCATAATATAACACAGACAGAAGAGTTACAACACAAACATCCATGCCTTCTCAGAGTTCAGACCAGTCCTACGAAGCACCGCAGTCAACACTTATTACTATACCGGATGGGCAGAAATAGATATTAGAACACATATTTTATGCTTTCTGGCTAATCCGCCGATATACGAATACCAGTATGAATTCGAATCGAAGAAATTTAAATTTAGTTTGATGCACGACGTGATTTTTAGTCACACCTATCTTTGTCACTTTGTTAGTTTGTGAAAATTTGTATATTGTTTTGTTTCATCATTGTGCCAGTTAATAGTTACATGTGAATCAAATGACTAAAAAGTTGTTCGTGATTTCAGATTCTTGGGACTAATGAATTTGGATTCATACAACAAAGATAACTGTATGTGTGCTACGTCACTTGAAAGTGTCATATCATTGCGTCAAGTGTCTTTAAAGGCATTTCAAATGACACCAGACCACATTAAAATTCTGATGTGAAATTTTTAGAAGAGCTATTCTGGATATAAAGGAAATTACATTTTTGTGTCAAACAATTGAGTCAAACCAAAGCATTGAATGTAGTTTCATCATTACTCATTGTTTAGCAATGAGAAAACCTTTACAGATGAACATATAAGGACGGTAAAAGTGCTGAAATATTGATTAAATTGATTTATAACTTGCAAACAATATCACAGATTCGAAATACCTGCTTCTGCGCAGACTGACAGAAGAAGAATACTTACAAATGGCAAAATATAACTGCTGAAACAAAATTAAGGTTTACAAAGAAACTGTTGCATTATTACTCTTGATGAAAGTAAAGATGTGAATGATATTGAACGCCTTGCAGTATTTTGATATTGTGATAAAATCTAGTTATGAAGGAATTATGCAATTATGATTCCTCTGTCAGGTACAACTAAGGGCAGGATATTCTTTTACATTTATAAATCATTTGAAAGAAAACATTAATATAAATAAAATATTTTGTACTGATGGCGCTCCTGCAATGGTTGTGAGAAAAGTTATCAAACTTCTTGAAAATCATATTGAATAAAATAGTGAACTTCCGACCATAAACCATAGGAAAGTTTAGTTGTAAAATTTCGTCTCAGTGCTTGGTACTGTAACCAAGATACTGTTGTTAAATAGTTCATTTTAGAGTCTCGTCTTCGTTAGTACACAGACAATTTAGCTCCTCTCTTTTAGAAGAATGGAAAGTGAATGGAGATCTTCCCTTGTGCTGATCATGTCCGTTGGCTTAGTCGTGTGTCTGCTGAATAAGTTTGTGTCATGCATGAGCATTAAAATTTTCTTAATGGTAACATTTTCCAGGTGAGCAGCAAAGGAATGGTTATAGAATTAGATGTTTTCTGACAGATATAACTAAACATCTCTATAGACTAAACTTGGAATTACGGAAAAAGTCAAACAGTACTTGAACTTTTGAATATTGAATTTTATACAAAATTAAATATATTTTCCGTGAGTATTAATACTAGTACCTACAAATACTTCCCAAATGTTAAAGCGCTTGCAAATACATCAACCAAATAGACAAAGATAGACTTCCGTTACGTTGGACACTTAAGGAGAGTTTTCTAAAGATGCAAAGACTTTGAAGAACATGTGCCCATATTTTCTTTCCTAATCAACCTAGTTAATAGTAATAACATTCGTTTTGTCAATTTTTGAGTGGATGAAACTGATAATTTAGTATTTTATTGAATAATATATTCAAATTGTGGAAAACAAAATTTACAGAGTTGCGGAGAATTTGAAGATAACTCTAGCAATAAATCGTAGCTATTTTAAATTGCTGGGTCATTACCAGAAATATTGGTGTTTGAAAAATAAAGCTTGTGTCCGCTTTCGCGTTTGGTTCCATATATCTATGTAGAACAAATTTTTCTCATATGAAATATATTTTGACTCCACAAAGAAATTGTTTTAACTGCTGAATATTCTGAATCCTGTATCAATTAGATAACGAGTATACCCTGATGTTGAGCGACCGTCTCTGCAGGGACAATGCTATGTTAAAATTTTATTTTATTTAACTGCTGCATGAACACTTATACTTTATGTTACTTATTTCTAGTTTCATAAATATTTTAAGAATATAATATATACAATTTTAATTTTTGATTTATATTGAAGAACTGTCATATTTTAGTTTTCCTTAAAATTCTAAAATATACATATTTATGTGCACAGTTTTAATATTTATATTCTGAAGTAATATTGTATTTATGTTTATTTTATGTAATAAATATCGTTAAATGATATAGTTAGCATATAGTAAATTTGTATTTTGGCCTCCTATTTTCTGCATGTATTGCCGTAGAATCAATTGTTTCAAATATTTGCTTTGCTTGGCACGCTGAATCATGTTGGTAGGTTGGTTTAAAACATACAGCTGAAAGGTTACTTGACCCGGTTTGAATTTATATTTCTTAAGATTGTGGGAACATTTAGAACCTTTTGCTAGATGCTTCTGTCATTTTCGGAACTGCATTTTTCACATGTTGAAAGACATCATATCAGTTAAGGGATCTCATGGATGTTAATTTTATATCGAGAGCTAATACCAGCAATTTTCAAATAGATACAATTCTTTGAAGTTAGATTAAATAATTCGATTATTTTACATTGTTTATGAATGAGTTTTCAAAAAGTGTAAATATTTAAATATATGGTATAATTTAAAAAGTTTAAGCATTTTAAAATAAAAATATTTTGTAAGATATATTAAATAAGTTTGCGTTGCACA